>SJYC01118163.1:0-19649 GCA_006408675.1 Madoqua kirkii | reverse complement strand
GTCTGTTCAGCAGTTCACGAAGGTTGAGTACTCTCTCAAAAAAGAAAGAATCAGTTGGTGGGAAGGGCCTCTCCTAACACTGCCAGGTCAGCTGAATGTGAATCACATGCATGACAAAAACGATTATTGAATGTCCTCTCTGAAAGGCATTTCGGTTCCTCACCAGAAGCCCTCACCAGTAGCCCCCACCTCCTTCTCAGTTTTTTGTTTGTTTGTTTCCTACTGAAAATCTCCTGCTGTTCTTCCATGTTTGTTTTCCTGAAATACTCTGTTCTGAGCTACTAACCCTGTGCAGAAATAGTTAACTCCATAGTTCAAGATGTTAATATTTATGTGGTATAGATATAGGTGTTCATACGTACAGCTCTATTTAGTTATTATATGTCTCCCCTGCTGCACAAGGACAGGGACCTTTTCTGTCTTGTCCAGTACCCATGTAGTGGGTATTGAAAAAAAGATCTGATTCTTTGTAGTTCCAGTCTATAAATCAAAGTAATTCTTGACTTTCTGTTGAGTATTGATTGCATGGCGGTTAAAAGCGTGGACTCCTGAGAAGGCAGTTTATGTTATAGCCCTGGCTTGTCCACTTCAATAACTGCTGGATGACCTTGCATGTGTGATTCCATCTGTTTGAACCTCAATTTACTCTATCGTAAAGCAGAGACCATCCTAGCTGCCATCTTGTTGAGTGCTGCAAAGATGATAGGAACCTGGCGTTCATCACAGATAAATAATTGTTAGTGACTAATACAAGTACTATCGTTGTCAGAGATCAGGGTGCAATATTTGAGATTTCCTCTCCACCCACAGTCTGTGGGGGAGATTGCTCTGTAATTACTGGAGAGGCAGTGTGGGAGGTTGGGAGATCATCTTTGTTGGCCAGTGTTCAGATTTTTCAAATGAAGGAGCAGCTGTCCTTAATTGGGACTGGGGGATTTTTCTAAATAATTGCCATCAACATAAACACTCCAAAGGTTACTCTTACCAGGTAAGAGTTATTATTGATTCCAGAAAGTGGCTTCTAGGACAAGGAAGTCTTGAGCTGTGGCATTCCAAGCAGCCAGCCTGGTGTCATCAAACTATACCATGTCCTCCACATTCAAGTGTTAGGAGCCCCTAATGGTCACCTCAAGCGAAATGCCTCCCTGAAGGTGCTGTATAAACCCTGCGATCACAGCTCACAGCTCAGGGCTGCTGCCCATTTGTGGCCTCGCTGGGGAAGTGAGGGGTGGCAGGGGTCTGTGGGTCTCACCGGTGTAGGGTGACTGGAACCAGACCACAAAGGGTTCCCTGGAAAACACATCTGCGTCTCCAGCCTGATAGTCATGGTAGAGGTAGCTTTGTTTTACAGACACTAGCTTTTCTCTGGAAGAAAAAAGAAAAAAAAGACAGTCCTTCTAGATGAGTTGGCTTTCTTCTTACTTCCTTGAAGAAGCAGAGACGAATGTTCCCACAGCTTTATGGGCCTCCCCTGCAGAGCCGAGTGCCGGAAGGGATCTTTTACCTGAGGACAAGGCTCAGTCAGTCTCCTCAAGGGCCAGAGCCCTTGGGGAACTGAATATCTGGGGAGCTCAAAACTTAAAGGTCAAACTCAGCAGAAATTATTAGTAGGAAGAAAATGAGAATGTGATGTCCCAGAGCAGCCATGCTGGGCAGTTCGTGTTTCCATCCCCTGCCAGGACTTGACCATGAGGGATAAAGAACTCTTGACTTTCCTGACCAGGTCACCAAGTCATCCAGCAAATTAGTTTTGAAGAATTAATATTATCCTTTCCATCAGCCCCACTTTTAACAGCTCAGTAATTTGATCAATATTGAGAGCTGGTTTGACGTCTAAATTCGGTTTTGAGGAAAAGATTTTTATTCCATTCACGGTCACATTGATAAGGAAACCATGTTCCGGGAAGCATAATTTATACTCACTTATAGAGAAAGGCATACTGTTCTTTATATGTGTTTCTTCCAAGGCGAGCGCTAATCACATAGTTGTATGTTATGTCTCTTCTTGAGTTTCTGGAAACAAAAAGATTTTACATTGCATCTTGAAGAACAGACATTTCTCTGTGCCTAGGTTCCCCTCCCTCCGGTCGGCTTCCATGTGCCCAGTGACACCATGTAGAAGAGCTCCTGTTCATTATGACCGCTGAGTCTCATAAGAAGGGCCACCACTGGCTGGGAATGTGACATCTGCCATTATTTCTTGTCCTGATAAGAGGAGTACTATTGTTACTCCATTTTTATAGTTTGCAAGTACAGAGCTGGGATTTGAATTGAGATCCTGCTCACCTCCAAATCCACCTGCTTTGTCCTGTACCTGTCTTCAGGTACAGGACATCACTGAGACCATAGAAGATTCAGGCCACAGTCAGCCCCGAAGGTTGTTCTGGCCCGTGGCTGGACTGTACCTCATACTTCCTGGTAGAATAGACTTCACCAGGTTACTCCTGAGCATTTATCATATGCAGGATTCCTACTAAGATTTTTTTTAATTATATATTTTTTATTGAAGAATAATTGTTTTATAGAATTTTGCTGTTTTCTGTCAAACCTCAACATCAATCGGCCATTGGTAGACTTTTATCCCCTCCCTTTTGAAGCTCCTTCCTGTCTTCTACTCCTCTAGGTTCATACAGAGCCCCTGTTTGAGTTTCTTGAGCCATACAGCAAATTCCCATTGGCTATCTATTTTACATATGGTAACGTAAGTTTCCTTTTTTCTCTTTCCATACATCTCACCCTCTCCTCCCCTCTTCCTATGTCCGTAAATCTATTCTCTATGTCTGTTTCTCCATTGTTGCCCTGTAAGTAAATTTTCTAGATTCTGTGTACATATTGTTAGAATACGGTATTTATTTTTCTCTTTCTGACTCACTTCACTCTGTATAATAGGTTCTAGGTTCATCCACCTCATTAGAACTGACTCAAATGCATTCCTTTTTATGGCTGACCTACTAAAATTTTTGTTGGACATTTCTTTTCTGCTCTGAAAACCTCCAGGCATTTTTCTTACAAGTCCTGAAACTGTGATTCCAAATAGCTATTGTTTCTGTTCTGGCGGCTGAAGATACAGTCATAAAGTCCCATTGATCCTCTGCCTCACCCTTATCAGGAAGACTTGACTCTCACATGTGTGTGCCAGACCTGCTGATAACTCCACCCCGGGCAGAGTCTACTTCATCTTCCCTCTAGAATATCTGGGGGTGTGTCTAAGCTGTGGCATATTCTCAGATTCCTTTGGGAGAAACCAGAAGGGGCTTTTAGGGGCCAACTTAGAGCCCGCAGAAATTCCTGGAAATTAATATTCTAAGGCAGATCTGGCTATGGGGGCCCCAGGAGCGCAGACAGTGGATTCTGCTGGGCTTCCAATTTGGAAAGACTGGCTCTGTTCTAAATCTAGTCTGCCAAGTCTTGGGTTGGCAAACTGCTTGCAGTGACTCAGCTATGAGGTGACGAAGGCCCTTCCTGGCTTACAGAGAATTAGGAGACAAACAGGCCTGGCTCTGCTTGGAGTCCACAGCACGGTCTAGGGAAGGTGGGGAGAACTGAGACCCTGAGGGTGGGAGGGGTTGATCCAGACCAGCTGCAAGTGGTGCCTGTAACCGCTGTCCCCTCGGTCCCCCATACTTCTGAAAAGTGGCCCGGGCCACTTCAAAGAAGGCCGAGGGGACTCAGACTGGAGCACTGGCTTGGAGTCAGACACCACCCAGGTACAAAGGTAGGTTTGGCCATTTCCTGGCTGGGTTGCCTTGGCAGATCCTTGCTGTCTGTGTCTCGGCCCTCAGCTATAAGGGAAGCAGTGGTAGAACCTGCTGTACAGAGTTGTGAGGAGTGGGTGAGGCAGCACACGTAAACTGATGAACGGGGTGCCTGGCCGTTATGGGGCATGGTCAGTGGCTGTTTCCTTGGCCCTCTGGATCATCACTTGCCATTGCACACATCCCCTTACTTTTACTAGTGATGAACATCCCAGCACTAGTTGGCACTGCTCCATACCAGGCACAGCTTAACCATTTACATGCATGATTTGATTTAATTATCACCACATCCCAGGAAGATGAGTTCTGTTATTAGCTTTACTTATAGACGGGGAAAATGAGGTGCAGTGACGGTCAGTAACTTGTCCAAGGTCATAGCCAAGCCAGAATGCAAGCCCACGTGGTCTGAGCTGAGTGGAGGTGCCTAGCGCCTGGGCTTCATTCCCTCTGTCATTGTCAAGAGCAGACTTGCGAGGCTAAAAAGGAGATGCTCTGCTCCAACTCTCGACTCTCAGATGAGAAACTGAGGCCCAGAGAGGGGTGGTTGCCATCAGCCCAAGGGCCTCACTCTGTGAAGGGCAACGAAGGCTGTTTCTCTCAGCCTTCAGACTTTTTGTAAAATACTCAAAAATTCAAATCAAATAGTCAAGTTCAGACTTTGTAAAATACTCAAATCATATGGAGGTTTATGTCCCTGGGGTATATGTCCACGGGGTTGCAAAGAGCCAGACACAACTGACACAGCTGAGCGACTGAACTGAACTGACAGAGGTATATAAAATAAAGAGCAAATGTTTCCCATTTCTTCACACCCCCCTTCCAAGTGGTCCTCCAGTCATACCCACCACGCCCCGGAAGTAACCACTCTTATCGGTTGAGCACATCCTTCCTGTCTTTCTTTTATGCCCATGCAAACTCAGCCACACCCTTATTCATGTATGACGCAGTGTGATTACTAAAATGGGCTCTTCTACGTATAGTTCTGAACTTGCTTTTTGCCATGTATTGTAGCCATCTTTCCATGCTGGAATATTTAGCTCTAAGCTACTCTGTAGTAACCATGACTTTTAATCGCAGTGTGTAATATTCCAGCCCCTGGGCAAATCGTGTTTTCATATTTGCACTCAATCTTTTCTTTGTAACAGTACTTCAGCTCAGCTTCTAGTCTGTTTCGTTTCTCTCAGTCCTGATTCCTCACCCATTTCCCTCTTTTATCATATTAAAACTAGCTGGTTGAAAATTCTCAAGACCACAGTTAATAAAATTGAAAGCCCGGGCAGTGTTGGCCATGTGACCTGGTGCTTTGGGCCAGTGCTGGTCCTCACCTAGTCTCAGTTCCCAGGGGATTTTCAGATGGCCTTGCACCTGGCTTTGAGCCGGCAGAGGGTCCAGGGGCCCCATCTTTACCCATTTAGCTTCTCCATCAGCGTGGGACAGATCCTGTTGTTGCTGTCCTTGATCTCCATCAGCAGTATGATATCACAGCGTTTGATGACCTGCAGAGGGAGAATTCCCCGAGTGTGAGGCCATTTACTACAAATAATGAAACCTTTTATTGGGCACTTACTCTTTTTTTTTTTTTCCCACTGTCGTTGATTTACAGTGTGGTGTTACCTTCTGCTGTAGAGCAGAGTGAGTCAGTTATACATATGAAAGTGAAGGTGAAAGTTTCAGTTGCTCAGTCGTGTACCACTCTTTCTACCCCATGGGCTGCAGCCCAGCAGGTTCCTCTGTCCATGAAATTCTCTAGGCAAGAATCCTGGAGTGGGTTGCCTTTCCCTTCTCCAGGAGATTGAACCGTGGAATCAAACCTGGGTCTCCCACAATGCAGGCAGATTCTTTACCGTCTGAACCACCAGCAGTGTCAGAGGGTTCCCTTTCCTCCACATCCTTTCTAGCATTTGCTATTTGCTGACCTTTTAATAATGGCCATCCTGACTAGAGTGGCTGTAGTTTTGATTTGCATTTCTCTAATAATTAGCAACATTGGGCATATTCTCATGTGTCCACTGGCCATCTGTATGTCTTCTTTAGAGAAATATCTGTTTAGATTGTCTGCCCATTTTTTGATTCGATTGATTGATTGTTTTGTTATTTGGGGGGCACTTACTGTGTTTTAAATATCAGATTGGGTGCTTTGTTAAATTAACTATCCTCTTCTCTGAAATAGATGATGGACTCCCTGAGCATGGTAGGCTACAGTCCATGGGGTCGCAAAGAGTCGGACACCACTGAGCGACTTCACTCACTCACTGAGGTAAGTACTATTATGATATGTATTGTAAAGACCAAGAGCCTGAGGTTCTTTCTGGGAAAGCTGAGATACTATCCAGAATCACCCAGCTAGAAAGTGGCTGAGCCAGAATGTGAACCTAGGCAACCAGAATCCAGACCAAAAGCACACGACCCCTGTAAGTCCTGCAAGTTGGCTTTGTTTGGATAATTACAATAATAACAATAAATACATCTATTAAGGCCTTAGTAAATAAAAAATACCAGGCTGGATACTGCAGAAATAAAGAGGTACAATTATGATAATTGTAAGAGTGAACGTTTATTGTGAGCCTACTCAGAGCCTCACCAGCTCTGAGACAGCTGTGATTCTGAACTCACTAAGCATAGGAGGAAACCCAGATCAGAGGGCCTGAGTGCCTGAAGTCATGGAGCCAGTACAGGTGACAAGGGTAGGATGGGAAATCAGGGTCACGTGACTGCACAGCCCACCATGCCCTACTGTTCAGATACAGTCCCTCCCTCAAAGACTCGGTATCAGTGAAGAAGACAAATGGAAAGGACTAGCCACAGTGAGAGACCAAAGGCAGTTGTGCTGAATCAGTCAGGCCCCTGAGAGTGTTGAGGAATAATTAGTTACATCTGCCCAGAGGATCAGGAAAGGCTCCATGGAGGATACTTTTGAACAAGCCCTGAGAGGCAAGAAATAATGCAGTGTGGGGAGTTTCTTGGCGGTCTAGTGGTTGTGCTTCCTCTGCAGAGGTCACAGGTTCGACCCCTTGTCAGGGAACTAAGATCCCAAATGCCTGCCATAGGGAGTGGCTAAAAAAAGAAAAAAAGAAGAACTCAGTGGGTAAAGAATACAGGAGGGTCCCCTTCAGAATGAGCAGTAAGCTGAGGACCAGGGTGTCACCACCCACTGGAGGCCACTGGGACCTTCCTTTGTATGGAATTCTAGTGGGCTGGAATCCGGTGGTCAAGGGCAAAGCATCCTCAGCGTTCATTTTGTCTTTTCACATCACTTCCAGAAACACGGAGCAAGGGAATTGTGCCGCTGGTCCTATTTCCAGAGCACATATACATTCTAGTTTCCTGTCTAGAAAGGGCAGAGCAGAGAGGGCCACTGGCACTGGCCTGGTGCCATTAAGAAGCGCCAGGGGCTGAAGATGTACCAGGGTAGTGAGAGAGGAGCAAGGCTGTGTCAGAGTCTGCGCCCTTCCATCAGCAGGCCTGCGTATCACGGCATCAGACTTGCAGGGTTCACCAAGGAGAGCTGGGTGCTGTTCTCCCAGCCAGCCTCCTGATTTAGTCACTTCACCACTGTCAGATCTTTCTGGAAAGCACTTTAGAATATGTATGTGAAAAGTGAAAGAAACTGTTAGTCACCAGTGGTGTCTGACTCTGCGACCCCATGGACTGTAGCCCTGTAGGCTCCTCTGTCCATGGAATTGTCCAGGCAAGGAGACTGGAGTGGGTAGAAGATCCTGTCTTCAGGAGATCTTCCCACTGTGGGCAGATTCTTTACCGTCTGAGCCACCAGGGCGATGCCTTAATACTCTGGTCTAGTTTTCTCACTTTGAGGAGCGTCTTCCACTGTAACACAGTTTCCGCTACTGCTCTGCATCTCAGTCTCCTTGTCTGTGAATTGGCATCATAACAGTCATTCCCTCACAGGGTTGTTGGCGGACAAATGAACCCTTAGGACAGGGCCAGCCGTGTAGGAGGCAGACAACAAAATGTCGTTCTTATTCTTATTACTGTATGGGATTTCCCAGGCAAGAATACTGGAGTGAGTTGCCATTTCCTTCTCTTGGGGATCTTCCTGACCCAGGAATTGAACCCACATCTGCTTCTTGGCAGATGGATTCTTTACTACTTTGTTGTGGATGTTTTTCTATCCAAAAATAATACATAAATATGCATCTATTTTGCAGAATGGATATACCCTATTCTGCAGCATAGAGATACTCTTTCTGCTTTTATATAAGAAGTATTTCATATGTTGTTAATATTCTTTTAAAACACAGCTTTTAATGCATTATGCTGTGTTTCCAACATGTTTCATTCAATGCTTCCCTATCTGGAGATGCTTAGGATATTTCCAACTTTTCTGTTGCAATACATCTTCCTCTTTGATCTGCATAAGCAATAATAAGAGCTTCCCAGGTGGCTCAGGGAGAAGGGACTGGCAGAGCTGATGCGTCTGGCTGCCTGATGAAAGGTGAGCACAGGGCCCCTGGTGCTCCCGCCAGAATGTGGTGTCTCTGGGGTTTTCTAAGGTAATAAAACCCAGAGTCTTGGGAAGGGTTTCAGCCCCAGCATCAAACATAAATTAACCTATAGGATAAAGTGGAGGAGGCAATGGCACCCCACTCCAGTACTCTTGCCTGGAAAATCCCATGGACAGAGGAGCCTGGTGGGCTGCAGTCCACGGAGTCACTAAGAGTCAGACACGACTGAGCGACTTCACTTTGACTTTTCACTTTCATGCATTGGAGAAGGAAATGGCAACCCACTCCAGTGTTCTTGCCTGGAGAATCCCAGGGACAGGGAAGCCCGGTGGACTGCTGTCTATGGCGTTGCACAGAGTCGGACACGACTCAAGTGACTTAGCAGCAGCAGCAGCAGCATAGGATAAAGAGAATCAACTGACACCAGAAGAATGTGAACAGAGTCTCAAGACATTGATAAGATTACCCAAGGCAAGTCTTAGCTAGGTGGGGAGAAAGATTAGACTTGGGAGTTGGAAAAGGTTGATGGCTGGAGGAGGAGAGAAGGAAAAAGAAAGGGAGAGGAGTGGAGGGGGTGGGAGAGAGTGCACAAGCTTCCTTCACCCTAGGGGCTAACTTCAGTTAAACAAATCTTGAGTCTCTTAAAAGTCCGAAAGCTTTAGAGACAGCGTGAGGGTGTCCAGCAGTCCTAACAGGAAAATGGGCTCACCTTCACAATGACATCCATGGCATTACAGTTTGCCTTCTTGGATTCTCCAAAGGACCTCACATTGAAGGAGCAGATCTTGAGGGCCGGGGCACTGTGGGTGGAGAGGAGGAGAAGCAGCAGGCAGGCCAGCGGCAGAGGCATCGTGGCTCCTCTGACTTCAGGGCTCAGAGAGAGGGCAGCAGTGTCTGGAGAGCGGGCTCTGGGCAACCTGCCCAGGCTCCGCTGACTTGTAAAGCTTGCTGATAGCAAGAATTACTGGATTCCTTGTTGCTGCTTTCACTTCTCTGAGGAACTGAAGATCACGGGTTTTATTCCCCAAGGGAATGAAGGAAATGAGCTAGTTTTTAGGATCCCCTGTTTTTGTCACTCGGATGAGGAAACTGGTCTGCTTAATCTAGGCATCGGTCTCTGCAGTCACTCTTAACCCAGCAGGAATCCAGTCCTGACATCTGGTCGTTTCTGCTGTGATCACATACCATATGCCTTCTCCTGGAAACTGATGAACTCGGAAATGGTCCACCCCAGAGAGCACCTGGGGTGTGGAGCCTTCTGTGTGTGGGTGGGAAGACAAGGAGGCAGGGGACAGTGGGGAATTCTGCCAGGTTTGGGGATTTGGCAGTTAGCTGTCCCTGGACACACCCAGATTCCAGATCACCAACAACTCTGATGGGCATAATTAAAGCCAAGTCTGGTTTGAATAACATAGTTTTAAAGGCAGGTTTTACATATACAATTTAACACACCAAATACTAGCAGTGTATTGCCACAAAAGCAGTTGCAGATCTGCTGGGATGGATCAGTCTTTGGACTGAAAGGACAGAGTTAAGCCTTTGGGGAGATCCGTGATTCAATCTGATATTAGTTAATGTTTGTGAGAGTTGTGTGGCCCCGTGAAAAGAAGGTTTTGCAAGATCTGTAGGATTTCAGTCCAAGTAAAATGGCTCTTTGGGCTTCCCTGTCTTCCCGCCGGTTAAGAATCTGCCTGCCATGCAAGAGATGTGGGTTGGATCTCTGTATCAGGAAGATCCCCTGGAGAAGGAAAAGGCAACGCACTCCAGTAATTTTGCCTGGGAAAAGTCCATGGACGGAGGAGTCTGGCAGGCTACAATCCATGGGGTTTCAAAGAGCTGGACCCGACTTAGCGACTAAACAACAACAAGAAAATGGCTTTTAGAGGTTTGGGCAGGGCGATAAGATCTGAAACACAAAAAAGTACAAAATCCAGTCAGTTTATAAACCCAGGTAGGATTTGCAGACCTTGTCATGGAAAAGCCTTCTGTGAAGAGAGGAAGTAGTAAGTTGAAGGCAGTGTTGGGATCTCCAGACCACTCCCTCTTGAAGTGATGGGCATGTGGTCAGAGTCACAAGGAAGAGCGTGCAAATATCGCCAGCATGCATCCAGTCAGCATCCTGGCCAAATCACTAGCCAAGCACACCCAGGCGTTCTAAGGAGATAATCCCAGAGTGCTGAATACATGGAAGGAAATAATGACTTCCTGAACTGGTGGGGATGTTAATCTCCCCGTTGGCTACAGTCCAGACCTTAAGCCTGGTTGAATCTCTGGTGAAAAGCTGGTGGTGATTGTCTTCCTTCGTGAGTGGGTATCTTCCAACCAGAGGAAGGTTGAGAATCCAGTAGGTATAGTTTTTTGTATCTTTCAAGAAGGAATTTCTACATATGTGGTATTTTATGACCTTGTAACATGTGAAAGATTTTAACCTATTAAACTGGCAGTCTTGTAACTACACATAAAATGTGCAATTGAGGGAATGTTTTTAGATTTGTAACTCGTATTTGAAACCTTCCTAAGTTTCTGTACAGTTCTGGAACATTTCTAAGAATTCTGGGTTAACAGTGTTTTATAAGTTGAATGTATTAGAATTATTTGGTATCAAAAAGGGTGGCTTTTTAAAAATTCAGATGACTGAAGAACTTTACAAGGAAATAGGTGTATAAAAGAAGTTTTGAATGTTTGTAAATGGGTCTGTAACCCCTTAGAGGTAATTATTTAAGTTTGTTGGATGTAGAGTTGTCGGACTTAGCAAATAAAAATACAGAACACTAGGTCAATTTGAATTTTAGATAATTCAAATTTAATTAGGCAGCATGTATTTTACCTGGCAATCTTAGCTGGACTTATCAATGAAATAAAAAACCTTTATATGTTGAACTTAAAAGCATGACATTGTTTAAGGCAGTAATCACCCTGCCAGGGTCCTGGGAAAGGTGTTCATTCTCAGCATCAAAAATAATCTAACCTATAGGATCAGAGAGTAAATTAATGTTTTTGCATTTTTTAACTTTGATAATTAGAATTTTAATTTGAAAAATAAAGGAACGTCTGAATAATGGTTCTCTATATAGATGCTGCCCTTAAGGATGTCAAAAAAAATCAGATGAGCAGCTGAAGAGTTTGACCTCTTTTTGTAATTAGCACTTGAACTATTTTTAAAAAGTATCTGGAAGTAAAATCTTGAATCAAATTTACCTGAAACAGGTTAAGTGCAGGGCTTCACTGAGCGCTTTCTGTTTCATCTCATTACACACCCGCCAGACCCTTACCATAGTCCCTCCATTTTGCAGGTGAGCAAACTGAGGCTTGTGTTCAAAGATACACAGCTAGCGTGTGGCAAAGCTGCAATTTGGTCCCACTCATTCTCACTCCAGACCAGCATTCTCCCCCACCAAACCAGGCACACAAAACTCAATAAGAAAGCTGCAGGTCAGGGGCTATGAAGAGGAAAAAGAGAACTTCCAGGTTTTATTGTGTACCCTTGGATATTGTTTGAATTCTCTTTTTTAAATAAAAGCATGTACTTGTTTAATAATTAGACAAAGTGCTAAAAAGCTCTTTATTCTTTTAAGTGAATTAAACAATGCCCATGCCAACATGTCCTTCTGGGCCAGCTTAGCCTCAGATGACTCTCAGCCAACCCCAGGAGTTCCTGATAAAAACGAGGGCTGGAGCGACAGAGCTGTGCTGGTGACGTAGGCACAGCAGAGACCCTCTGCTTTCCCTTCTTGTTGGGCTCCAAGGTTGGGAAGTGGAAGTCTGAGACTCTCTCTTCCAGAAGCCTGGAGCCTGGAAAGAAAGGCAGACACCGGCCTGACCCACACTGAACACTCTGAGGTGTCCGTCCTTCTGCCATTCAGTGGCTATGATGACATTTCCTGTGCCTTGTACTTCCAAACAGTAGGGTATAAGATGCTCCTGTAAAAAAAGGATATGTATATATCCCTCCTTGGAGATTCATAATACATGTTATCATATTAAATGTCCTAAAAGTCCTGCAAAGCTGGAACAAAGCTGCTTAACTATGTTGGAACAGTATGTCCTGAATTTATTGTCCATGGAACCCTTTATTCCCATAACTCCTTTAGTATCTTGAGCTCATCCACGTTGGGAAACACCAACTTAACTGAGCAGGGACAATCGGATTCCCTCACAGACTTCAGCTCTAGTCCTTGTCAATAGACCCACTGAAGATCTGCACATGAGCCATGTGAATGGGCAGATGTGGGGATCGGAGGTTGAGACACGTGGCCGCAGACACCACCAGCAGCCACGGCCATTCACCATGGGTGCTGGTGGGACGGGAGTCAGTGGAGACAAAGGGTGCCTTAGAATCTGAGGAAGGCAACATGGGGATTCCAGCGGGAGTGAAAGTGTCACAAGTCAAGTTATCCAAAAGCAGCAAGAAAGAAATGAGGGGCGAGTGGAAAAGCTTTTACTCTTGGCAGGTGACATCCTCGTGACTCAAAACAGGTGTTTCCAGTGACTGGTGCCATTCCGTGTGTAATAAGGAGCGTGTCCTAGCGATGATCTTGTATAGCATGCAGACTGCTCCAGTCATTATGTTTCACAACCAGCCTGGGGGTTGGGGCAGGGAGTGTGCATTTTATGTAAGGTTGCATAATTGCGACAGATCTCACCTTTCTGTGCTGGTTTCCGACTGGTGAAGCAGGTCTGGTTTGGACCTCACACAGCGTCTTCCTCACCAGGCTGTGTCTGGACCTCAAGCAGGTTGCTCTCGGAAGGCACTCAGTGCTCGGACTAGGGCAGAAGTGCTCCGCCCCTCAAAGCTCTTTGTTCGACATAAAGACCAAACTCCTTGTGGTGGCTTCTACCTCCTCACCCCTTCAAGGTCACATCCTCTCTTCTCTTCTTCCCCGCTGGCCTCCCCGCACACTGCCTGGCTTCCATCCCCGCCCCCGGGCCTTTGCACAGCCGGTCCCTGCACCTGCAGGGCTCCTCCTTCCTTCTGCCTCTCTAAATGCCATTCTCTCCCTGGCCCCCTCAGCCCATGCGGGGCTTCCCTCTTACTCTCTTTCACGGAACACAGGTCTTTGCTTTGTGGTATCTTTGATGATGTATTATTATCTATGAGCTCGTGTGTTGTCTCTCCACCCCCACCCCCGACAGTTCTCATGGGCGGAGACACCTTCATGTGTCTGTGCTGCCTGGGACAGGACGGGGCATGTAGCAGATGCTCAGTAAACCTTGCTGAACGCGTGATGTAATGCTCTGACTGACTCTGGAGCCTAGCTCCTCTACCACCCATGGGAGGGTTCTGAGCCAGGGTAACCACGGGAGACCCCAGGCCACTGAGGCAAAAGAAATAATAACAGCAACCCCTCCACACCATCTGCTTTTCTCAGAGCACTGGGTGCTAGATTCTCACCTGACTCCCTGACCTTGGGAGCAGAGTGGAGCAGGATTCTCACCCTTGGTACTAATGCTATCTGAGGCCAAAAAATTCAGTGTTGTGGGGACTGCCCCATGCATTATAGGATGTTTAATAGCGTTCTTAGCCTCTATCCGCTAGGTGGCAGTAGTACATCCCCCACCCCGAGTCACGACAAATAGATATGTCCCCAGAAATTGCCAAATACTCCCACAAAGCTGGAGATCACCCCATGTTGAGAATGCTGGAGGTTAAAGCATGCATAATTTCATTTATAGCTGTTCACCCTCAGGTAAGTGTCTAAACCTCCCTGTGCCCATTTCCTCACTTTTGAAAATGGAGATAATTATAGCTCTTACATGTTAGAGCTGTAAAGATTTTGTGAGTTTATAGCTAAAAGGAAGACTCAGCACAGTGTCTGGCCCTTAGGGGTATTCTATTAGGATGATACTCTATCTTCAGAACAAACTGTGCAGATAAAGGATTACCATTCCCACTTAACAGATGGGAATACTGAGACCTAGAGATAAAGAAGTCAGGCCCCAGTTACTGATAGTGAAGTGACATAAAAGGTAGGAATTCAGGTTCTCAGGATTAATTCCCTTTGCCAAATCATGTGGGTATAAAATGAACCATTAACTCCAGACCTCATGTGACCAGTTGCAAACTCTGAGCTGGTGGTGTTGGAATTAGTGGGTTAGATTCACCAGGGTGGGGCTAGCGTGAGGCAAATGAGGCACTGACTTGGCTGCAAACTTTAAGGGGGTGCCGAACAATTCAGTAATCAAGATAAATAATACTTTATGCATTGTTTTGAATAATTAATCTTAAGAATTATCAAATTAATGCAGATACATCTATAATGATCAAAGTATCAAAATCTTAAAGACAAAATCCAACCTTGCATTTTCATGATTCTGCTTCATTCAACTCACCCTGCTCCTGCTCCTGGGAATCTGCAGATCTGTGCACTCAGTGAGCACACTTGGGAAGGATGACATTGGAGAAAATAGCACCCTCTTTTGGCTGGTAGTGAACACTGCTCCTTTTCCAGGGAGCCAGTTCCCCTTCTTTGCCCCTTGAAGCAGCAGCATCTCCGTGCTGGCAGAATCTCTTCTGGCAACACTGTGCTTTTTGCCATGATGCTTTAATGAGGCATCTAGGTTAGAAGGTAGCAGGCAGGCCAAATGATGCTGTTGGAGCCCCAGGCCCACCGCTTCCCATTGCCCTTGGCTCTGAGCTGGCTCCTGTTGCTTTTCTTGTTACCGTCCTGTGGACATGCCCTGTGACCTCTCTCCATTTCTATGGAATATGCTAAAGCTGCCTGCTAGTAGAAAGTTGGCTTTTCCAGCATCACCATGAAAAGGGACAGTGAAGAAACAGGGCCAAGGGGCAGTGGGAAACAGGACCAAGAGGCGTCTCACAGCTGCTGACTGGTGAGCAGCGAGCTGGCTGCCTCCTTAACTGCAGTTTCTTACTCTTCTTTTAAAGGTTTTATTTATGTTTTACTTTTTACTTTGAAATAATTTCAAACATGCACGAAAGTTGCCAAAAACCCCCTTCACTTACATATCCTTCTTCCAGATTTACCAGCAAAACTTTAGCCACACTCACTTTTTCATCATTCATTTTCTCTAAACATAGATTATTTTTTTCTGAACCTTTTGAGAGTAAGTTTGGGAAATTATGACCTTTTACGGTAAACCTAAATCCTGTAGGGTGAATTCCCAAGAATAAATACATTCTCCTATATAATCAAAGGACAATTATAAAATATTATAGCAAGTATAAAACTTGAAAGTTTAACAATTATATGATATTATTACCTAATCTACAGACCTTATTCAAGTTTTACCAATTTTCTAATAATGTCCTTTATAGCAGGATTTTCTTTCTGATCTAGAAGGCAATCTAAGATTAAGCATTGTTCTTAGCAGGCTTGTCTCCTTGGTCTCTACTGTGTTTTTCATATCCTTGACATTTTTGAAGTGTACAGGCCAGTTATCTTGTTGAAGCTCCCTCAGTTTAAGTTTGTCTGAGGTTTTCCCATGATTGCAATCATCTGATGCATTTTGGGCATGAGTACTATGTACGTGTCTCATAGAATTTTGTTTTTATATTCATTTTTATTTATTTATTTTGGCTGCACCGGGCTTTACTTGCAGCAGGTGAGATCTTCAGTCTTTGTTGCAGCATGCTGCGTCTTTAGTTGGGGCTTGTGGGATCTAGTTCCCTGACCAGCGATGGAACCCCAGCTCCGTGCCTTGGGAGTACGGAGTCTTAGCTACTGGACCACCAGGGAAGTTCCTCTCGGAATGTCTTAAGTGAGCTTTTCCTTGTGTTCACAGGGCAGCTATGTGATTCTGAGACACAGGAAGTAGACTGATTTAAAAGCTCTTACTAACAGCTAACATTTATTGAGCACTTGCTGTTCGACACTCCTCTCAGCATTTGTTGATTTGGTGGTTTTTCTCCCCTTGAAACAATGTTATATGTGATGCTTATGTTGAATCACAACAATATAAAACAATAATAGCAGTTATGGACCCTGTTAGGGTATTGAGGGTATTAAGCTCTATTTTAGGCCCCATATTATACATACTCTTTACATGTGTGTGTGTTGTCGTGTGACTCTTTCATGACTCCATGGACTGTAGCCTGCCAAGGTCCTGTGTCCACGGGATTTCCCAGGCAAGAGTACTGGAGTGGATTGCCATTTCTTTTTCTAGGGGATCTTCCCAACCCAGGGATTGAACCTGGGTCTCCCACATTGTCAGGCAGATTCTTTACCACTGAGCCACCAGGGAAGCCCCCTCTTTACGTATTCAGTTCAGTTCAGTCGCTCAGTCGTGTCTGACTCTTTGTGACCCCATGAACCACAGCATGCCAGGCCTCCCTGTCCATCACCAACTCCTGGAGTCCACCCAAACCCATGTCCATTGTGTCGGTGATACCATCCAATCATCTCATCCTCTGTCATCCCCTTCTCCTCCTGCCCTCAATCTTTCCCAGCATTAGGGTCTTTTCCAATGAGTCAGCTCTCCTCATCAGGTGACCAAAGTATTGGAGTTTCAGGTTCAGCATCAGTCCTTCCAGTGAACACCAGGAGTGATCTCCTTTAGGATGGTCTGGTTGGATCTCCTTGCAGTCCAAGGGACTCTCAAGACTCTTCTCCAACACCACAGTTCAAAAGCATCAATTCTTTAGCGCTTAGCTTTCCTCACAGTCCAACTCTCACATCCATATGTGACCACTGGAAAAACCATAGCCTTGACTAAATGGACCTTTGTTGGCAAAATAATGTCTCTGCTTTTTAATATGCTATCTAGGTTGGTCATAACTTTCCTTCCAAGGAGCAAGCATCTTTTAATTTCATATCTGGAATCACCATCCGCAGTGATTTTGGAGCCCAGAAAAATAAAGGCAGCCACTGTTTCCACTGTTTCCCCATCTATTTGCCATGAAGTGATGGGACCAGATACTAGGTTTTTAAAGCCTCCCTGCAACCAAGTATTACTACTATCCTCAATTTGCTGTAAGGAATTAGAGTCCCAGAGAGGGTGATTCACTTGCTGCAGATCTCACAGCTAGTAAGGGGCACAGCCAGAGCTGTTTGACACCAGAGTCCAAGCACCTCGTCAGTCTCCTTTACCATGTCTTCCCTGGCACATAACAGTGACGTGGCCCCATCAGTATTCCATCTTAGAACACCAACAGCAATCCACATCCTCCTCCCCAACTCCTTGTAAATACGGAGCTTTTCCCCATTTTCTGAGGCCTTCTGCTTACGCCACACAGAAGTCACATGAGAGCTTGGGAGACACCCCAGGCTGTGAGTAGGGGGCCTGAGTAGGTGTGTGGTATTCTCTAGGGGGCAGATACCTCGTTTGAGTCATCACACATTAGGCAATTACTTATAAACCACTGAAAACCACATCAATCATAGAGACAGGGTGAGGAGGGTATTTATGAGCAGAAGGTGTCCATCTTCAACCAATTAGTGATTCATGAGTGTCACAAAGCAGAAATCCCATTTAAGAATGGAATTGTCCCCATACAGGCAGAACCTGCTCCAGAGTCATCCCCAAACTGGATTTAGATGCAGGCCAGTCCTTCATAGCACGTGGCCTTAAGAAATTAGCCTACTAAGGATGTGAGGGATACAAAGATATATAAGGCAGCTTCTGCCCTTGAGGGATTCAAAAATCCATGCTTAATGGGATTTACCTTTGGTTTCAGTGAGTTTTCTGTGCCTCTGAGCTATCATTCTATATCCCATGGCCACAAAATTGTCATGATTTTGAATTAACAATGTAAATCTGGGACCCAAACCTTCTTGAGTCCCATTGGCCACCATTTATCTGGACTATTGTGATTTCTCTGACTGTAGAATCCCGGAGGGTGGTCAGCAATTCTGATTGGCCCAAAACTGAGAGGAGTTGGGGTGTTCTTCAGTGTAAAGACAGGGAAAGTCCCAAGCAGATCAGGGTGAATTGGTCTTGCTGATGTTGGGAACAGGCGTGGCAGGAGGGGAATGGGTAGATGGGAGAGGAAAACACTCTCCCAACACTTATTTTGTTAAGAATTTAGTAACATTGAGAAGAAATATATGAATTAAATACTTTATTACCCCTGTTTCACAGAGATTTAAACTGGGACCTAGAGAGACTAACTTGTCAGAAATGCACATTTAGTAAATGGTAGTCAGGCCTTCCGCAGAGCAATCTGTATTTTCAGCCATTACTTTGCCCTGCCTCAGAGGTCTCATGTGTAAACATGATGCAGATAAAGTCTCAAAAGATATATTTTAAAAGTTGTCCATTCCTGTGAAGCGTAAGAAAATACAATGTTTCTCTGAATGCCTAAATTGTTGCTTAAATCATAAGTTCCTTTTGGGGAATAAAGAGCGTGCAATTTTTTAAAAAGGAAAAAGAAACCATATTGCAAATTAATTCTCAGATTGGAAACAGACTCTGCTGGAAACAGAAGTGAGTGGAAGTTGCGTTTCCATAGAGACCAGTCACATCCAACTCGGCAGTGATCACATGACATGTAGCCACAGTGATGTGGCTACATCACTAAAAGGAGGCTCAGCAAACGCTTGGTTTGGCTCGATCATCTTCATAGCCCTGTGAGGTTGATGCCATTATCAGTTCTTCATCATCGTTCCCTCTCTCTATGTGAAGAAACTCAGGTTTACAGAGAGAGTTAATAGATGGTAGAGTAGGCTTCATGAAACCAGAGCCCACCATCTTCGCTAGAAATGTGTTCAAGTGATTCAGACACCCAGATCTATTGCTTCCTCATCTGCACCACCATCTGTGGGTTCTTGCCAGCCCAGCAGTCATTAGTCACAATTCAGTACCTACATCCCTGGTTTCCCTGGGGTGTTACATCTCCCCTAATCTAGCCACATGGCTCAGGCAAGATAGGAAAGGGTTTCTTAAACAAGACATAAAAGGCCACTAAATATAAAGGATAATTAAACTAAATTAAAATTAATGTTTTTTAATTTCAAAATACTAAAGAAAGAGATGGACTTCCCTGGTGGCTCCAATGGTAAAAAAAAAAATCCACCTGTGATGTGGGAGACCTGGGTTGGGAAAAACTGGTCAAGCCTGTTAATCTTGGACATGAAGATTATGATTGCAGTGAGATGCCATCTTTTGCCCACCAGATTGAAAAACCCTTATTGTGTCAAGTGCTGGAAAGATCCTAAAGATATTCTCTTATATTGTCTTCTAAAAGTTTACAGCTTTGCCTTTTATATTGAAGTCTTAATCTGTCTTGAATTACCGTGGGAGAAGTGAGAATCATTAAATTCTGTTTTTTTCAATGTGAATAATTAATTGTTTTAGCAAGTTTTACTTAATTGTCTTCCTTTCCCTGGTGATCTGAAATGACAGCTTTGTCATAAACCAAGTTACTCTGTGTACATGAGTATGTTTCTCTGGTTTTTGTTTCATTAGTGTTTTTATTGGAAAAGGCAATGGCACACCACTCTAGTACTCTTGCCTGGAATATCCCATGGATGAG
>SJYC01118162.1:0-19814 GCA_006408675.1 Madoqua kirkii | reverse complement strand
CCACAAGAGTGCCTTTGCCCACATTCCTCCCCATTTCCCTCCTCCCATGACAAACCATGAGGTCCAGTGCTGGTGAAAGCAACTGGGAACATGGAAGTCTATTTATTTTCTCTTTTTGTAAGATTATCAACTACATTTTACATTTGTAGACTTTTGCCTTTCATTTAAAAATAACGACATTTAAATCAAGGAATGGCTTCACTGAGATGCCACATTTCTGTTTACAGTCCAGTGCCAGCAAAATGAGTGTTAAGGCTGGTTTTGTCTCAGTACAGTGAACAGGGAGCACCTCCACTTCCTGCTAAACTATATGCCAGGTGCCATGGCTTAGATGGAGCCCCTGGGTGTTTCAGTGAGAGCGGGGCAGAGTGCAGGATGGGGCACAGAGCTGGTGGCTGTTGGTGTCTCCTCTCTGCCCACTCCCTGTGGGTAATTGCCTTTCATTTAAAAATAACGACATTTAAATCAAGGAATGGCTTCACTGAGATGCCACATTTCTGTTTACAGTCCAGTGCCAGCAAAATGAGTGTTAAGGCTGGTTTTGTCTCAGTACAGTGAACAGGGAGCACCTCCACTTCCTGCTAAACTATATGCCAGGTGCCATGGCTTAGATGGAGCCCCTGGGTGTTTCAGTGAGAGCGGGGCAGAGTGCAGGATGGGGCACAGAGCTGGTGGCTGTTGGTGTCTCCTCTCTGCCCACTCCCTGTGGGTAAGGCTCTGCTGTGCTCTCTCCCAGGGTCCGGGGCAGCTGCTGCTCACCACTGCTGGTCCAACCCCTGAAATGCAACTCCATCACGAAGTTGACTTCCATTTGTCATTCTCTTCCTTTGTTCCCACTTTCCATCTCTCTAGCCTCTTACATTTCCTATCCTTTTACTCATGTATCTTACACAATGAGATATGTAGATTTTGCCATCTAAAGAGAATTTTTTTCCTTTCATCTCACAGCCAGGTGGCGCTAGTGGTAAAGAACCCACTTGCCAATGCAGGAGACTCAAGAAACTCAGGTTCCATGCCTAGGTTGGGAAGACCCCCTGGAGGAAGAAATGGCAAACCACTCCAGGATTCTTGCCTGGAAAATTCCAGAGACAGAGGAGTCTGGCGGGCTTACAGTCGATGGGGTCACAAAGAGTGGGACATGACTGAGCAACTTAGCGCACATGCATAGCACAGAACCTCAGCATCCTGTATCTTCTCATTGGGTGTGGGGTATTCTCAGAAACTGCTTCTGTGTTGCTGAGAGCTGTTCACTTTGTTTTGTTCAAGTTTCTCGGCATTTTTGCACCTGTTCCACAAGTCTAATGGCTCCCAAGGACTTCAAGCATGACAGCCAGCATGTCCTGTTCATGGATTATTGAAATGCTCCTCAGGATACCCCATGCACTGCATACTAGAACATACAGACCTAAACCAGAGACTGTGTTTTCCAGGAAGGCCCATTTCAGCCTTGGTATATCTTCCGGTTCTTGATGCTCTAGAAAGATACAGTTCTATTCTACCCATTATAGATTTGAAGGGATTGTGAGTTGCTTAAAAGATAATTTGGATTTCAAAATTAGCTATAAAGAAGAAATTGCTCCCGGATGATATAATGTGGATATGGGGCTCCCCAGGTGGCTCTGTAGGAAAGAATCTGCCTATCAATGCAGGAGATGCAGGAGACATGGGTTGATCCCCGGGTCAGGAAGATCCCCTGGAGAAGGAAATGACAATCTACTCCAGTATTCTTGCCTGGGAAATCCTGTGGACAGAGGAGCCTTGAGGGCTATATTCCCTGGGGTCGCAAAGAGTTGGACATGACTGAGCAACTGGGCACACACACAATATGGACATAATATGAGAAAACAATAAGCAGAGGGAGAAAAGGATTCTATTAGTTGGGCACTTTTTGATTGTAAGTAACAAAAACTCTACTAAAATTAACTTAAACAGGGAATTCATTGGTCCACGCGATTAGAAAGAATGGGGTGGAACTGGCCTTCAGGTCAGCTGGTATCAGGGCTCTCTCTGCTTCTCTGCACCTGTGCTCCCCTTTGCCTGGTGGTGCTCTTCTCTCCTGTTGCAGAGAGGTTCCCCTCCCCCCACCCCATACAACATGGCTAAGGGGGCACACTTGACTTATTCATTGCTCCAGGTTCTTGGCTTGAAGAAAATCTTCCCAGCTCAGTGACCGTAGGGGATCAGGTGGACCTTTCTCCCCCTGCTTCAGTGCATGTGAACCACAGTGAAAGATTTTGTGCAGCTCAGTCACAGTCCTGGGCCTGTCACATTGCTGTGACTGGCTCTACCTGCCCTGTTCCTAGTCCTTTGCCCAGGCCTGCAACAAGTGGTGTGTGTGTGTGTGTGTGTGTGTGTGTGTGTGTGTGTGTGTGTGATGCATCAGGGTGGTGGGGGCTGTAATTGGCAACCCCCTCCCAGCATCATGTTAATTTTTGAGGGCAGTAGCAACAGTTACTCCCAAAGAAGCAGTTACTTGGAAAAGGAATAACTATCACACAAAACAACTGACATTCATTACAGGAATGAAGAAAGTAATTAAGATTTTCCAACTTTGGAGAGAAAGTAAACAGAAAGTAGCATACTAATAGAAAAAATATGGAGAAAAAAGGACAAATTTGTAGAGAGAATATGAAATAAAAACTATAATGACAATGATAAAGCATTTGATGGTAAATATTTGAAGTTTTTAGGCATTGTAGGATAGTTAACGTAGGATGTATGATTTTGCTATTCAGTTGCTCAGTTGTGTAGACTCTTTGTGACCCCATGGACTGTAACACACCAGGCTTCCTTGTCCTTCACCATCTCCTGGAGCTTGCTCAAACTCATGTCCATGGAGTCAGTGATGCCATCCAACCATCTCATCTCTGTCATCCCCTTCTCCTCCTGCCTTCCCAGCATCAGGGTCTTTCCCAGTGAGTTGGCTCTTTCATCAGGTGGCCAAAGTATTGGAGCTTCATCTGCAGCATTAGTCCTTCCAATGAATATTCAGGGTTGATTTCCTATAGGATTGACTGGTTGGACCTTGCTCTCCAAGGGACACTCAAGAGTCTTCTCTAGCACCACGGTTCAAAGACATCAATTCATTGGCTCTCAGCCTTTTTTATTGTCCAGCTCTCACATCCTTATTGCAAAATTCAGACTCCAGTTAAAGAATGTGGGAAAAACCACTAGGTCATTCAGGTATGACCTAAATCAAATCCCTTATGATTATACAGTGGATGTGACAAATAGATTTATGGGATAAGATCTGACAGACTGCCTGAAGAAGTATGAATGGAGGTTTATAACACTGTACAGGAGGCAGTGATCAAAAACCACCCCTAAGAAAAAAGAAATGCGAAAAGATTGTCTGAGGAAGCCTTACAAATAGCTGCAAAAAGAAGAGACACAAAGGCAAAAGAGGAAAGGAAAATATATACCCATGTGAATGCAGAGTTCCAAATAATAGCAAGGAGAGATAAGAAAGCCTTCCCAAGAGAACAATGAAAAGAAATAGAGGAAAACATAGAATGGGAAAGACTAGAGATCTCTTCAAGAAAATTAGAGATACCAAGGGAACATTTCATGCAAGGATGTATGATTAAAAGTAAGATAAACTAAAGTTTAGAAATGATTTGAGGACTAGAATAATGTCTATTGATAGAAAGATCAGTGGACTCAGTTACTTGGCTTAAATTTCATATACTTGTTGGTTTAGAAAGGCACTGGGTGAATTGCCTGGAAGACTTGGACCTACAAGTGGATTTTTAGTGAGGAAGAAAAAAGGAACAGAGGTGGGAATTTTATTTGGAGTGAGAGGCGAGTGTGCTTTCAAAGCTTGAAAGAGCAGGAAAGTGTAATAGTGACCTCAGCCAGAATTCCCATCTGTGAACCAACACGGCCAAGCACAGACAGCCTGAGCACTGGAGGAAATTTCCAGTGAGAACATGAAACAGCCTCATCTGGATGGAGGCTTGTGCCAATGTCAGAAGGGACAGAAGCAGTACAATACTGGGAAGTGTGGCCTGTGTTTGGCCCTGTAAGGTCCACGAGTTCATGGATTATTCTTTCCTTAGGAAATAAACAGTTGGAAATCAAATGAGGTAAAAGGAAAATTACTCAGTAAGAGCAAAGCATCACCTCCTTAGGGTTCCTGATTAAGTAAATCCACACACATAATCTCAGGAGAAACACTGTTAAAAAATACCTACTCCTTCCAATCCTTTTATCAGCTGTATGATGCTGATCAGAAACCTCGCATAGTAGAACACCTTGTCTCTAGGTTGATGATTCAGTGTGCTACCGGGAGAAGAGTAGGTTTCAATTCCTAGCTCTACTGCTTGGGTATGACAGTCACTCAACTGTCTGAGTTTTGATTTGCCTACTTGGAAATGAGGAATCTGGAACTAAGAACCTTGACCTTTTATTTCTAATTTAGTGCAGCCCTCTCCCCTAAGAATCAACATTTCTCCCCTCAAAGCATGTAGTTGTGCAAACTGAATGAAAAGAGAATACATAAAAGCAGTGTACAAAGTGCAGACAGAGAGGATGATGAATGTTTTTGAGCACAGACTATGATCTGGGAATTTGGGATACAGAGATGACTGAGACATAGACTTGCCGTTGAAGGGTGAGTAGAGAGAATAAAAGCCTACCCCAAATTCCACATCCTGATCTTCCCAGTCTGTGAATATGCTACCTTCCTTGGGAAAAGAGATTTTGCAGATGTGGTTAAGTTAAAGATCTTAAAATAAAAAGGTTACCCAAATTATCTGGGAGGTCTAATGTAATTGCAAGGGCCTTTGTTATGAGTCGTCCCTGATAATGGTGGTTCAGCTGGTAAACGATCTGCCTGCAATGCAGGTGACCCTTGAGTTCAATCCCTGGGTCGGGAAGATCCCTTGGAGAAGAATTGGCTACCCACTTCAGTATTCTTGCCGGGAGGATTGCATGGGCAGTCCATGGGGCTGCAAAGAGTTGGACACCACTGAGTGACTAACAGTTTCAATTTTTTTTTTTTTAAATAATGGAAAGATGCAGCAGTAAAATCAGAGTCTGAGGGGAAGAGCTGTGATAATGGAAGCAGAGATCCAGGTGATGTGAAGACCAAGAGTCAAAGTCAAGAAGTGAAGGCAGCCTCTAGAAGTTGAAAAGCGATGATATGGATTCTCCCCTAGATCCTCCATTGGAACCGTTTTGCAAGCAACTTGATTTTAGCCCTTAAGAGCTATTTTGGGCTTCTGAGGCCCAGAACTGTAACATAATAAAGTTTTGTTTTAAGCCACTAATTTTGTGATCACTTATAAATAGCAGCAATAGTAGGCTCATTTAAGAGCCTTACAGTGTATGTGATGAGAAGATCCATAAACAAAGACTTTCAATCTAGAAAGATCGTTACTGTGATAGGGGTGTGTGCAGCGCCCTGTGTGACATGCAATGCCCTCTCATCTAGTTTGGGCGTGTGTGGAGGGTTGCTCAAAGAGGCATTTCTCATGTAAATGAGCTTGGTCTTAAAGGTGGCATATTCCTTGCGTGTATTGTCAGTGTCTCTATTGTTTTTTTTTTTTTTTTCCTATCAAACACTATCCTAAATATTTAACTTCCTAAAAACTTTCATTGTTTATTTTGGCTTTCTCTTGAAAGTCAAAGTATTGCTTCTTTTCAACTAATGATTAAGTTACTTGACAGTTGTCTGCTGAGCTGTCTCTGCTCTCCATTTCTGCTCTCCATTTCTGCTCTTCATTCCTCTATGCTATCAGAATTCTTTGAGCTTCTGCCACCGTAATTCATTGAACTGTTCTCTTTGAGGCCACTGGATGCCCTATCAAAGCATTAAAAAGAAAAAAAAGTTATTTCTTGGCTCTACTGAGCACTTCTTCAATCTGACATTCTCTCTTTTTTTCTGTTTCCTTCTGTTAGGCCCCTCTCTCCTTTTTCTCCTTGTACTTCACGATGTATTTTGGGAGAATTACAAATGGGATGGGGTTGCTAAAACACTCATTATAGGGAGAAGCAGTGGGCAAGAGGCTGAGTGAGTGGTAGTAACGTTTTCCAGGCCATGATAAGGTACTTGGGCTTTATTTTGTAAGCAACAGGGGCCATTGGAAGTTTTGGCTAAGAGATGGATGTAGATATTCCTTGGACTTTTCTCAGTATGCCAGAGCTTCTCAGGTTGTTTTGCTCAGGTGGTAAAGATCCCACAAGCCAATACATGCTAGATGTGAGGCGTGGGTTCGATCACTGGGTTGGAAAGATCACCTAGAGGAGAGCATGGCAACTCATTCCAGTATTCTTGGTAGGAAAACCCCATGGACAGAAGAGCCTGGTGGGCTACAGTCCAAGGGGTGGCAAAGAGTTGGACATGATGGAAGCGATTTGCCTCACAAGATTTTTATTGTTCACTTACTCAGTCACGTTTGACTTTTTGTGACCCCCATGGACTGCACCATGCCAGGCTTCCCTGTACTTCAGCAAGAAATAATGATGAAGTGGAGGGAGATTCCATTGTCAAAGATTTGGGGAACATAAGAAAAGAAAATGAAAAAAATGAGAAAATGCAAAACGTTGTATTTTACTTTCTATGCATTTTGGCATCTTAAAGTTCCTAGGAAATCCTGGAGTAGATAAATTTGTTGACCTTTGTTAACTTATTATTTCTCAAATTTATTTGACCATCAGAAACCCCCTCTTTATTTCCATCGAAGGTCTATTGGTAGGTTCTAGTGCTACTGTTTGGGTAGTCCCTTCTTCTCTTCCTCCATGATTTCCTAATTTTCTCCCTTTTTTTCCCCTCTTTCATTCTTTATAATTGTTTATCCACATAATTCCCAACGAGGATTATGCTTCTGTAATTTGTTCTTCAAAGAACCTAAGTGAGAAGATACACATCTACTTATAACGTTTATTAATCTCATTTTACTAATGTGAACTTTAGCTCTAGTTTATTTTAAAAAAATCAGTGTTGATTATTCTCACTTTTCTCTCTTCAGGCACAGTGCAGAATTCTCTCCATTGATCGGTTAACTGGAAAAACACTTACCAGTCAGAAACTGATACTCTTAAGAATCAAATTGGACAACTCTTTCAAGTCATACACAGAAATAAATTAAAAATGGATTAAAGACTTAACTATAAGACCTGCAATCATAAAACTGCTAGAAGAAACCACAGGCAGTATTTGACATCAGTCTTGAACAGGTTTCCTCAGGCAAAGGAAACAAAAGCAAAAATAAACAAATAGGACTACATCAAACTAAAAAGTTTTACCATGGCATAGTAAATTGTCTACAAAATGGAAAAGTCATCTACTGAATGGGACAAGATATTTGAAAACAATGTATTTGATAAAGGTTTAAAATAAAAAAATATACAAAGAACGCATACAACTCAACATCAAAAACCAAACAACCCAACCAAAAAGTGGGCAAAGGACCTGAATATATACTTTTCTAAAAAAGACATGGAGATGGCCATCAAGCACATGAAAAGATGTTCAATATTACTAATCAAGGAAATGCAACTCAAAACCGTAATGAGATATCACCTTGGCCTGTCAGAATGTCTATTACTAAAAAGACAACAAATAACAAGGATTAGCAAGGATGTGCAGAAAAAAGAAACCCTCTGGCACTGCTGGTAGGAATGTAAACTCGTGCAGCATTTTGGAAAAGAGTATGGAGCTTCCACAAAAAGCAAAAATAGATCTACCATAGGATTCAGCAACTCTACTCCTGGATATTTATTGGAAGAAAATAAGAAAACTAATTAGAAAAGATACATGATAAAATCTTTGACTGTGTGGATCACAGCAAACTGTGGAAAATTCTGAAAGAGACAGAAATACCAGACTACCTTACCTGCCTCCTGAGAAATATGTATGCAGGTCAAGAGGCAACAGTTAGAACCAGACATGGAACAACAGACTGGTTCCAAATAGGAAAAAGAGTACATCAAGGCTGTATATTGTCACACTGCTTATTTAACTTAAATGCAGAGTACATCATGCAAGCATAAACTAGAATCAAGATTGCTGGGAAAAATGTCAACAACCTCAGACATGCAGATGATACCATCCTAATGGCAAAAGGCAAAAAGGAACTAAAGAGCCTCTTGATTAGGTGAAAGAGGAACATGAATAAGCTGACTTGAAACTCAGCGTTAAAAAACTAAGATCATGGCATCCAGTCTCTTCACTTCATGGCAAATAGAAGGGAAAAAATTGGAAGCACTGGCAGATTATATTTTCTTGAGCTCCCAGATCGCTGTGGACATAGACTTCAGCCACGAAGTTAAAATATGCTTGCTCCTTGGAAGAAAAGCTATGACAAACTTGGACAGTGTAAAAGCAGAGACATCACTTTCTTCACAAAGGTCTTTATAGTCAAAGCCATGGTTTTTCCAGTAGTCATGTATGGATGTGTTTCCCTGGGGGCTCAGATGGCAAAGAATCCTCCTGCAGTGCAGGAGACCCAGGTTTGATTCCTGGTTCAGGAAAATCCTCTGGAGAAGGGAATGGCAACCCACTCCACTATGCTTTCCTGGAGAAATCCATGGACAGAGTAGCCTTCCGGGATACAGTCCATGGGGTCGCAAACAATCAGACACAACTGAGTGACTAACACTTTCGCTTTCATGTACAGATGTGAGAGTAGGACCACAGAGAAGACTGAGCACTGAAGAACCTATGCTTTCAAATTATTCTGGAGAAGACTCCTGAGAGTCCTTTAGACTGCAAGGAGATCAAACCAGTGAGTCCTAAAGGAAATCAGCCTTAATATTCATTGGAAGGACTGTTGCTGAAGCTGAAACTTAAGACTTTGGCTACTTCTTGTGAAGGGCCAACTCATTAGAAAAGGCTCTGATTCTAGGAAAGATTGAAGGCAGGAAAAGAAGCGGGTGACAGAAGATGAGATGATTAGGTAGCATCACTGATTCAATGGACATGAATATAGAAAACTCTGGAAGTAGTGGAGGACAGAGGGGCCTGGGGTTATTGCAGTCCATGGGGTCACCAAGAGTCAGACACAAGTTAGCAACTAAACAACAACAAAAGCGTAGTATACAGTATATATAATATAATACAATATTCCATGGCATATATGTGTATATATATGTGTGCACATGGATGGACCTATATTATGCTAAGTGAAATGTCAGAGAAAAACAAATGCTGTATGACTACACTTAAATGTGGAACCTAAAGAACAAAGCAAATAGACTAACATAACAAAATAGAAATAAGGGGTGTAAATCAGAGAACAAACAGGTGGTTGCCAGAGGGGAGAGGGGTGAGAATAGGTAAAAAATAGATAAAGGAGATTGAGAGGGACAAACTTCTAGATGCAGAATCAATGAATCACTGGTATGAATTGTATGTGTTGGGAAATATAGTCAATAATTGTGTAATATCTTTGTATGGTGACATTTCATAACTAGACTTACCGTAGTGATCATTTTGAAACATGTATCGAGTTACAAGGTTGTGTAAGAGAAGCTAACATAGGGTTGTAGTTTACTTATACTTCAAAAACAAACAACCAACTCATAGAAAAATAAAGGTACAAACTTCCAGTTATAAGATAAATATGTACCATGGATGTAATGTACACCATGATGATACACACAGGCATACATGATACAACTCTTTCAAACTAGACCAACTGATGTATCTCCTAATGGCTGGAGTTTCACTCTTTCCAAGTTTGGAACTAGAAGAGGGGAAGACATAGGTGGACAGTGAGTTGAGCAGAGAGAGGCTTCTCATTATGAAATCTTGGCTCAGGGTAGTCTACCAGGTCTTTTATTTCAGAGGCCACGTCTTTCCCAGGAAGACTGACTACAACCCAGTCTTAAAGACCGTCAGAGCTGGATTAGACCCTACTG
Source organism: Madoqua kirkii (assembly GCA_006408675.1). NCBI lineage: Eukaryota > Metazoa > Chordata > Mammalia > Artiodactyla > Bovidae > Madoqua > Madoqua kirkii. The sequence continues at coordinate 9,950 of SJYC01118162.1, read as the reverse complement.
TTCTCTAGTTTTGCCTCTTCCGCAGAAAGACAAGGTGAGGGGACTGGGCCCTAAGCCAAGGGCCTGTCTGTAGAAAGTTCTGAGAGAAGAATTAGGTCTTCTAAGTCATTATCCAAGGTTGAGAATTTTACATGCCTTTATAAAAGGCTGAATTCCTTGGGCTCTTAAATGACCTTCTCAGGCTGGGGACTTACCCGCCATTCAGCCCAGGGGGGCAGACATCAGTGGAAGGTGAGCCATTAGAGGTCTTTAGTTAATTAGTATTTGAATGAACAACAATGTCTTCAGTTAGAAGAGCAGTGAGAGGCAAGGGTTTTAGGGAAGTGTTTGGGTGAACCATATTTTGGGTTCAGGCTAAAATGAGATTTTTCTTTAAATGTTTAATTATTTTACCAGAATCATATTTCATGTGGCAATTTAAAATGTCACTAAATAGTAGCTAAACTGAAGTGTTCATAGTTGAGGAGTTAAGGAAGGAGTGGTAGAAGTCCAGATATGACTTTTAGTGATATCTGGAGTGAAAACATACTTCAAAAACTTGCCATAAACAAATATCTTTGAATCAAGACAGCTGACTTCTTTAACTCTATCTTGTATCACTTAACAATACTGGTTTTCCTTCCTCCCTCCCTCCCTCCCTTCTTTCATTTTTAAAATTTCTTGAACACACCTAACCTGCTCCCACTTTAGATTCTCTGTACATGCTTCCTCCTTTGCCTAGAACCCACTTTTGACTTCTTTTCATGCTCCAGGACATGGCTAAAATGTCACCTCCATCCTAACTAACTTATTAATAGATTCCAATTTGTTATTCTCCTTTATGCCATCCACTGATGAGATCTCATCACAACCTGTAAATCATGTTTGCTGTCTGTCCCCTCCCACTAATCACTAAGCCCCGAGAAGAGGTACTCCATCAGTCAGAGTCCCAAGGGAAAAAGATGACAAGCTGTCAAAGGACAGTTGAGGCTAGTTGCATTGGTCAGGGCAGGGCGTAGAAAAACCACAAGGGATAGTTCAGTACCCCAGAGCTAAGGGCAGGGTCATGGACATCCTCAGCCTGAAGGGGTAAGAGAGAAGGAAGCAGCTATTGGAGCTGGAGGGAGAGAAAGCTGCAGACAAGCACCTGGAGTGGAGTGACGTCCTTTGATTGAAGGAGATGGCCAACCCAAGCTGACTCTGCAGAAAGGGAGTCAGGGTCATAGATACTCCCTGCTTCACTCTCCTTTCCCCCTCCAAGTCTACCGAAGCCCGGGATATCCACTGATGTCATCTGGCAGAGAGGAACATGGAGATCAGATTAAATGTGGAAGATATCCAGTCCAGGAGCCAGGTCTGCCTAATTCATCTCAATCCCCAGCAGCCAGCACAGAGTCCATGAATAATAAACAAAGTGAATTTGTTACTAAGCATCTTTTTATTCTACTCTCCTCTAATTCTTTTTGTTTTTAAATGGATGATATGGAGACTTGCCTAATTCAGATGAGTACGAGCACCTTTAAGTAGGTGAGAGTTCCTGTCATCCCTTGAGGAATGAGAATTGGATGCCGCAGAGGGCAGTGACAATGCATCAAATGCGTGTGTGTGTGCCCAGTCATGTCCAACTCTTTGCAACTCCATGGACTGGAGCTGGCCAGGCTCTTGTCTGTGGAATTCTACATGGAAAAATACTGGAGTCAGTAGACATGTCCTCTTCCAGCGGATCTTTCTGACCCAGGGTTCAAATCTGGGTCTCCTGCATTGCAAGCAGATTCTTTACCATCTGAGCCCCTAGGGAAGCCCAATACATCAGTGGGCGAGGGTAAAGTAGCATTTTCCCCTTCAGAGAACAGTAGCTGGCTTTGAACTCTAATGGTGTTCCATTAGCTAGGGAAGGAACCTGCTAGACTGGATAGAGTCAGGAGGCGCAAGCTTTGTGTGGAAGGAGGTAAGGAAACAGCAGCCAGCACTCCACTCAACCTCCCAATCCCTTTCCTCCTTCCCAGTGGTGAGGAGATGGTGAGAACTGAAGCAATCTCCTGTCTCAGATATGAACCCAAGTGTTCAGGCTGGCAATTCTGCTTTCTCTGGACTATTCCATGACGTAAACCAACTTTTATCTTCTCTAGCCATTATTTGTCTCTTTGAAACAGCAGCTCAACTTCATCCTAACTAAAGCAGAGAGATTTCCAGAGGACTAGGAGATAGGCTTCCAGAGGTATATTTTTTGGGTGAGTCTGACAGTTTTTGGAGGAAGGATTCAAAATGAGTGAATGACATAATAACTGTGTCACTGGGAGGTTTAGTATGAAGTGAAAAGAATGCAAATAACTCTTGCTCTGTGGTTTCAAACACACAAGGAGGAAGCTTTTCATAGTGAAGGTGGCATGTGGATCTTCCATGCAAAATCTAAACATCATCAGAGCAGTCTGGGATGTCACCTTGGTGACCTGGCATCAGGAGCTGGGGTGGGGGTTGGGATATAGAAGAAGGTGGCAGATGGTGGGATATTGGAGGTGGTTTATTTTGAGTAGGAAGCTCTGTTTGGATGTTCAGTGAGCAGTTTTGAATTTAAAAATGACTATAATCACTATACTGTTGATTTTCTGACCCCTCTGTGCCCCAGAGAGGTAGCCCTGGGAAATAATAATTATTTTGCTTACTTATGATAGTAGAGTTTGAAGTTAAAATTGAAATGATCATGATTTGGTTAGAAAAGAGTGACACTCAGGGAGAAAGAAGGAAGCTTGGGTGCCCAGAGAGGACTTACTGCTAGGTGGGGAAAGCAGAGTATATGTTACTAGCAACTCAGTTTTCTCAGTGCCTCAGAACTGACCAGCTCTTAGGGGCTTATTCAAGATAATAGAACTCACAGGATCTGGGTATGTAAACTAGAATTTGAAGTATTCATTTATAAAGTAGCTTTCCTTTGCAGTGTCTGAATTTTAGAGAACCAACATCTATGCCCCCTGCCTCTAGTGTTAGTATATGTAAGAAGCTGAGTTACTACTGCATTTAAAATATTCAGTTCAGTTCAGTTCAGTCACTGTCATGTCTAACTCTTTTTGATCCCATTGACCGCAGCATACCAGGCTTCCCTGTCCATCACCAACTCCTGGAGCTTGCTCAAACTCATGTCCACAGTGATGCCATCCAACCGTCTCATCCTCTGCCATCCCCTTCTCTTCCCATCTTCAATCTTTCCCAGCATCAGGGTCTTTGCTAATGAATCAGTTCTTCACATCAGGTGGCCAAAGTATTGGAGTCTCCTCTTCAGAATCAGTCCTTCCAACGAATATTTAGGACTGATTTCCTTTAGGACTGACTGGTTTTATCTCCTTGCAGTTCAAGGGACTCTCAAGAGTCTTCTCCAACACCACAGTTCAAAAGCATCAATTCTTCAGTGCTCAGATCCATACACGACTACTGGAAAAACCATAGTTTTGACTAAGTGGACATTTGTTGGCTAAGTAATGTCTCTGCTTTTTAATATGCTGTCTAGGTTGGTCATAGTTTTTCTTCCAAGGAGCAAGAGTCTTTCAATTTCATGGCTTCAGTCATCATCTGCAGTGATTTCAGAGCCCAAGAAAGTAAAGTCTATCATTGTTTCCATTGTTTCCCCATCTATTTGCCATGAAGTGATGGGACCAGATGACATGATCTTTGTTTTTTGAATGTGGAGTTTTAAGCAAGTTTTTTCACTCTCCTCTTTCACTTTCATTAAGACGCTATTTAGTTCCTTTTCTTTCTGCCATGAGGGTGGTGTCATCTGCGTAGCTGAGGCTGTTGATATTTCTCCCAGCAATCTTGATTCCAGCTTGTGCTACATCCAGACTGGCATTTTGCATGATGCACTTTGCATTTAAGTTAATTAAGCAGGGTGACGATATACAGCCTTGATGTTCTCCTTTCTTGATTTGGAACCAGTCTGTTGTTCCATGTCCAGTTCTAACTGTTGCTTCTTAACCTGCATACAGATTTCCCAGGAGGCAGATAAAGTGGCCCAGTCTTCCCATCTCTTTCAAAATTTTCCACAGTTTGTTGTCCTCCACACAGTCAAAGGCTTTAGTGTATTCAATAAAGCAGAAGTAGATCTTTTTCTGGAACTCTCTTGCTTTTTCAATGATCCAACAGATGTTTGCAATTTGATCTCTTATTCCTCTGCATTTTCTAAATCCAGCTTGAACATCTGGAAGTTCCTGGTTCATGTACTGTTGAAGCTTGTCTCAGAGGATTTTGAGCATCACTTCATTAGTGCATGAGATGAGTGTAACTGTGCAGTAGTTTGAGCATTCTTTGACATTGCCTTTCTTTGGGATTGGAATAAAAACTGACATTTTCCATTCCTGTGGCCACTGCTGAGTTTTCCAAATTTGCTGGCATATTGAATGCAGAACTTTCACAACATCATCTTTTAGGATTTGAAATAGCTCAACTGGAATTACATCACCTCCTCTAGCTTCTTTCATAGTAATGCCTCCTAAAGCCCACTTGACTTCACATTCCAGGATATCTGGCTCTGGGTGAGTGATCACACCATCGTGGTTATCTGGGTCATGAAGATCTTTTTGTATAGTTCTTCTGTGTAGTCTTGCCACCTTTTCTTAGTATCTTCTGCTTCTGTCAGGTCCATGCCATTTCTGTCCTTTATTGTGCCCATCTTGGCATGCAAATATTACTGATATGTGCCCATCTTTGCATTTAACATATTACTGATAAGTAATCATACTATTTTGTGGGGCTCCAAAATCACTGCAGATGGTGACTGCAGCCATGAAATTAAAAGACACTTACTACCTGGAAGAAAAGTTATGACCAATATGCTATATAATAGCATATTAAAAAGCAAAGACATTGCTTTGTCAACAAAGGTCCATTTAGTCAAGGCTATGGTTTTTCCACTAGTCATGTATGGATGTGAGAGTTAGACTATAAAGAAAGCTGAGTGCTGAAGAATTGATGATTTTGAACTGTGGTGTTGGCGAAGACTCTTGAGAGTTCCTTGGATTGCAATGAGGTCCAACCAGTCCATCCTAAAGGAGATCAGTCCTGGGTGTTCACTGGAAGGATTGATGTCAAAGCTGAAACTCCTATACTTTGGCCACCTGACATGAAGAGCTGACTCATTGGAAAAGACCCTGATGCTGGGAAAGATTGAGGGCAGCAGGAGAAGGGGACAATAGAGGATGAGATGGTTGGATGGCATCACTGACTCAATGGAGATGGAGATGAATTTTGGTGAACTCTGGGAGCTGGAGATGGACAAGGAGGGCTGATGTGTTGCGATTCATGGGCTCGCAAAGAGTTGGACACAACTGAACGACTGAAATGAACTGAATCATACTAAGTGAAGTAAGTCAGACAGAAAAAGGCAAATATCATATGATATCATTTATATGTTCAGTTCAGTTCAGTCACTCTGTCATGTCTGACTCTTTTTGACCCCTTGGACTGCAGCATGCCAGGCTTCCCTGTTCATCATCAACTCCCAGAGCTTATTCAAACTCATGTCCATCAAGTCGGTGATGCCATCCAACCATCTCATCCTCTGTCTTCCCCTTCTCTTCCCACCTTCAATCTTTCCCAGCATCAGGATCTTTTCTACTGAGTCAGTTCTTCACATAAGGTGGCCAAAGTATTGGAGCTTCAGCTTCAGCATCAGTCCTTCCAATGAATATTCGGGACTGATTTCCTTAAGGATTGACTGGTTTGATCTCTTTGCAGTCCAAGGGACTCTTAAGAGTCTTCTTCAACACCACAGTTCCACATTTATATGTGGAGCCAGAAAAAAAAAACATAATAATACAAACAAACTCATTTATAAAGCAGTAACAACACTCACAGACATAGAAAACAAAAGTATGGTTACCAAAGGGGAAGGTACCTGGAGGGATAAATTAGGAGCTTGGGATTAACATATATACACTACTGTATATAAAACAGTTAAAAAAACAAGGTCCCACTCCATAGCACAGGGAGTATATTCCTTTTTTTTAAATAATAGCATATAATGGAAAAAAAGCTGAAAAAGAATATATATGTACATATATATGGGTTTTTCTGGTGGCTGAGATGGTAAAGAACCTCCTGCAATGCGAGACATAGCTTCGACTCCTGGATCAGGAAGATCCCCTGGAGAAGGGAATGGCAACCAGTTCCAGTGTTGTTCACTGGAGAATTCCATGGACAGAGGCGCCTGCCATGCTACAGTCCATGGGGTTTCAAAGAGTCAGACACAACTGAGCAACTAACACTTTTCATATATATATATATATGAATGTATATATATATATATATACATGTATATAGATATATGTATGTGTGTGTATATATGTATGTATATATGTCTGAATCACTTTGCTGTACATAGAAAACTAATACAACATTATAAATAAATTATACATCAGCAAAAAACCTAAAAAATAAAACATTACTGATAACTAGATTATACCATGGATTAATTACCATAGTTTTTTGAAACAGACCAATACCACATTAACTGTGCTCATTTGACATTGCTTCCAAATGTTATAAACATAAAAATGTGGAAATACATATATCATCTCCTAGAAGTGACTAAATGCTATAATGATCTTTAGGTTTGGGGATGAGCAGAATTTCAAAGGAGAGCAGAGTTTCAAAGGAGAGCAGGTAGACCATCAGATCTTTGCTGTGGCTCCCAAACCAAGGAACCTGGAGAGGCATTTGGAAAAGGAAGTAAGAGGCCTGCCTTCCTTGGAGAGCTAGTAAAACTTTCCAGATGAAGAAGGTAGGATGTGGAATATTGAACAAATATAGTCTATTTCTACTTATTTGATATCAGCAAAAAAACCTAAAAAATAAAACATTACTGATAACTAGATTATACCATGGATTAATTACCATAGTTTTTTGAAACAGACCAATACCACATTAACTGTGCTCATTTGACATTGCTTCCAAATGTTATAAACATAAAAATGTGGAAATACATATATCATCTCTTAGAAGTGACTAAATGCTATAATGATCTTTAGGTTTGGGGATGAGCAGAATTTCAAAGGAGAGCAGAGTTTCAAAGGAGAGCAGGTAGACCATCAGATCTTTGCTGTGGCTCCCAAACCAAGGAACCTGGAGAGGCATTTGGAAAAGGAAGTAAGAGGCCTGCCTTCCTTGGAGAGCTAGTAAAACTTTCCAGATGAAGAAGGTAGGATGTGGAATATTGAACAAATATAGTCTATTTCTACTTATTTGAATTTGCCTTTAGTCACATAACTAAGTTTCAATTACTCTAAAAGAGAGTGAACTTTTAATATTTAAACAAGTAGCATTCATTAATTCAGTAAATATCTGAGTACCCGTCACATGCCGGGCACCATGATAGACGCTGCGGACACCGTGATGAACTAGACAGCATCTTCCCGAGTGGAGCCGACAGCTAAGTGATGACAACTGAGAGTGTAGTCCAGCGCTGGGGCAGCTCAATGAACAGCGACACGACCACTTCAAAGAACATTCTCGCGGCCTGTTCGGTTCCTCCACTCAGAGCAATGCTGGGCCAACAACCAATTCTTGCTCTCTGGCCCTCTATTGGCTCCATCTTATTCACGTCTACATTCTCCTCTCTGGAAACCAGTTAAAACAGCAGCATTGATTGGGCATCAGGTTTTTCCTTTTCTTTTTTCCCATGAATGTAGGCATTTTCTTTTCTGTCCATGATCTTTTGCTTGCAGAAAATATTTTATAAAGCACTTTCTGGGGATAAGAGAATCATATCCATTAAGAACTGATTTACTAGCTTAACCTTCAGAGAAAAGCCTTATTTCCAAGCTCTGGTGGGCACCTCAGTGGTACCTCAACTTCAAGGACACAATATGCCAGTTACCAACACCTACCACATTTACTGAGCTCTTACAATGTAGCCAGTATTGTGTTAGACATGCAGGGTGTGAAGATCGAAAGGATACGTACAGTTCTTGATCTCTAACAGCTTACGGCTGATGTATAAAATGATAACTTGTCCAATGAGACAGCTTGTGCTAAATCAGGGCTGTAGACAGGAAGTGCTAAAGAGTTCTGTGGAGGAAAGCTGTGGGTTGCCAACATTTCAGCAAAGATAGGCTCCTAGTTCTCCTCATTGAATTCCTTCCTGTTATTACCAAGACAAGTTAAAAGTCCATCCAATCCTAAGCATTTGGGCCAAGGCTACTTTTATAAATTCATCTTCTTATCTTTACCACTATATGATGAATTCTTTTAGTTTGGGTTAAACTTAATCTCTACTTAAACTGGCTCTCAGTAAAGTGAAAAAAAAAAAGTGAAGTCTTGAATACACTGTACTAGGCACAACGTGAGAGTACAAAAATATATAGCCTCTCTTCCTTCTGAGTAGTTTGCAGTCTGATTTAAGGCAAAGTGATGAAAATCCTGAAGTTAAGATACAGAATAATATTATATAAAACCTAGAGTTAAATATTAAAAATGTGCAGTGCAATTAAGGAAACTCTGCAATCGTGTTATTGCAAGGTTTTCATTTACCTGGTAAAGCAAATTTTTTCTAGCACCAGTGGAATAAAAGTCATGGGAAAGTGACTCAGAACTGAGTGAGCTGAGGCAGAGAAAGGTGGGCTTAGTCATTTTAATGGTAAATGATGGCCACAAGAAGTAGCTTTTTTAGGACTTAGGCCATGCTGGAGATTGGCTGCTCTCCTGTAGTTCAAACAGTGCAGGTGCCTAGACAGGGAGGGTGCCCTTCTCAGGTCGTGTTTTGTGAGTCCTTCACATCCTGTTCTCAGAACTCAGGTGTGCTCACCTCTCAGGCTGGACAGGGATCCAGGCAGGAGCTGAAATAAAAGGAAGTGGGAGCTAAAGTTCCTTTTGTTGAGCGCAGTCTGCATTCTAGGCATATTCCTCGCATGCATGCTAAGATGCTTCAGTTGTGTCTGATTCTTTGCCGCCTTATGCACTGTAACCCACCAGGCTCCTCTGTCCATAGGATTCTCCAGGCAAGAATACTGGAGTGGGATGCTATGCCCTTCTCCACTCTAGGCATAGTACACGGTAAATATTTTGCATCCAATATCTTATTTTCAAAAAGTTTGATATTGTATGTATGTTATTCCCCTTTTACAAGTGGGAAAAGTGAACCTCAGGGAATTTGATGGTTTGTCTCAGATCAAATGCCTAGTCACTGGTACAGCTGGAATTTCAACACTTATCAGACTCTTAAGCCTGTGCTCTTCCTACACCTTAGTCATAGGGGGTGCTGAGAAGACATGCGTCTCTCTGGCAGCAACCACACAGGCCTCACCCCCTTAGCAAGGCAGCGGTCTTGCCTTTAGCAGTGTAGAAGGGAGAGGGAGGGAAATCATGTTTCTGAATGCTTCCCTGTGGCCTGGACTGTATTTTTAGCTATAGGTTTCTGCCAACAGAGATTATCACCCACATGCACCATATCTGTAATTGTTGTTTAGTTGCTAAGTTGTGTCCAACTTTTTTTGACCCCATGGACTGTAGTCTGCCAGGCTCCTCTGTCCAGGGGATTTCGCAGGCAAGAATACTGGAGTAGGTGGCCATTTCCTACCCCAAGGGATCTTCCTGACCCAAGGATCAGACCCATTCTGTCCCCTGCATTGCAGGCAGATTCTTTGCCACTTGGGAAACCTTGTTTATAATTAGAAAATATGAATTTAACTCTAGGGAAGGCATTGAGGCAGCAGAATGCAACATCCCCTTGTATGCTGTATGCATGCAGTAAGCAATGAGCAGAAAAATTTTTTTAACATGCCCAGATGATGAAACAGCTGGTGTTCATCAAGGCATTCCAGTGGAAAACTCATGAAACTATATAAAAATTCTGTTTAATCCTCACTATTACCTCTTGCCCCTTGTCAGTAACTCTTGAAGAATAATGACATGAAAGATATTCCCAGTTTAGAGTTCTCTTCAGTTTTTACCAATCCCACCCTACCCCCCCCCGCCATGCCCCTTCT
>SJYC01118161.1:0-14847 GCA_006408675.1 Madoqua kirkii | reverse complement strand
ATGCCCCTTCTACTTCTTTCAGACACAGGATAAGGGCCGAAATGTGCATTGAAATAAAACACAGGTAGAGAAATTAGGAGGCCTGGACTCTAATCCTAGTTTTCTGATAATAGTTATATAATTTAGAACAAGTAACTTTGGATTCTTTGTTGCCATTACCTTACTGGAGACAATGAACTACCACAATACTTCAGTGAGAGGATTGTTCTGTTAAAACTAGCACCAATATTCAATGGTGTAGAAACTGAAGCTGAGTTTGGGTGACCTCATTCAATAGGAAAGATGTCCAGGTGAAAGGTTTTGGGAACAGATGAATGAGTTGTACAGAAACACAAAGGAGGAGAGGGTAATTTTTTCTTTCCACAGGAATTATTTTGTGGATCATACCTAATTCCTTGTGTGGTTTGAGACCAGTGGATCTAATTATTAAAGAATAAAGCTAAAGGGATTTGGGAAGAGGACAGTATCCATTTTTTTTGGAGATGACAAGGAAATATTTTACTCTGGATGTTTAATAAAGATTTAAAAAATACAGATAAAGTAGGAATTGAACATCAGTAAGATGCAAACTTGTCATTGTAACATTGCTTTGGAAAAACTCCTTTTTGATCATGATGATTAGAGAAATGCAAAAGAATTGCAAACATTAGCGCTGAATTAAACAAATCTATCCCATCTTTGGTCCACATAGTTTTAGCTACAGAAGAGCTGCCTTTTTTGTGTTTGTGTTTGTTACAGATATGAAAATGTTAACTTCAGAATCTGATCTGGTTATTTGTTACTGTAAGAGTTTGCTAGTCCTTTCTCCTCTTTCTTTTCACATTTCTAATTCAAGAGTATCTGTGTTAATAAATATTTTTATTTGCAAGTGACAATAACCCAACTTGAATGGTCTCCAGCAGAAAATAAAAATATAACAGCACATGTAACCAAATTGTGTTAAGGACATGCCAAGCTTACTTTGAGATGCCTTGAACTAGAATTCAAATGCTTTCAGAATTTTCTTGTTTTTTCTTTCTTGTTTCATTTCTGCTTCTTGGCTGTACTGTTTTGGGTACTTAATTGCTTAACTTCACGCTCACATTCATTGATTCTTTCAAGCAGAGATATGATCCCCAAAACTTCTCCCTGGAAGGAAAAAGGGACTTCTCTCTCCCAAAAGTAATTTTAAAAAATTCTGGCAAAGCATTCTGATTGGTTTGGTCTGGATCTTATGCCCATCAACAGGACAAGTAGATATTGCATGGAAATTTTCCTGTTCTATTGGAATTTCAGCTAAAGTTGAGTTTTGTATCTTCCTATGTGACTGCAGCCATGAAATTAAAAGATGCTTACTCCTTGGAAGAAAAGTTATGACCAACCTAGATAGCATATTGAAAAGCAGAGACATTACTTTGCCAACAAAGGTCTGTCTAGTCAGGCTATGGTTTTTCCAGTAGTCATGTATGGATGTGAGAGTTGGACTGTGAAGAAAGCTGAGCACTGAAGAACTGATACTTTTGAACTGTGGTGTTGGAGAAGACTCTTGAGAGTCCCTTGGACTACAAGGAGATCCAACCAGTCCATTCTGAAGGAGATCAGCCCTGGGATTTCTTTGGAAGGAATGATGCTGAAGCTGAAACTCCAGTACTTTGGCCACCTCATGTGAAGAGTTGACTCATTGGAAAAGTCTCTGATGCTGGGAGGAATTGGGGGTGGGAGGAGAAGGGGATGACAGAGGATGAGATGGCTGGATGTCATCACTGACTCGATGGACATGAGTCTGAGTGAACTCCGGGAGTTGGTGATGGACAGGGAGGCCTGGCATGCTTCAATTCACGGGGTTACAAAGAGTTGGACACGACTGAGCGACTGAAATGAACTGAACTGATGTGATCCATCACCCCAGGATTTTCTTAGATCCCCTCCCACTCGGTTCTTTCCTCTAGAATGTTTTGTGTACGTCTCCATCATAATGCATATTTCATTGCATAGAATTATATACTTATATCTCTTACTTTTCAGATTGTGAACTCTTCCAGATTAAGGTCTAAATTTTGTTTAGCTATATTTTCCACAGCATCTAAAATGATGCCTAGAACTTCATGCTAAGTCACTTTAGTCTTATCTATCTCTTTGCAACCATATGTATGGTAGTCCATCAGACTCCTTTGTCCATGGGATTCTCCAGGCAAGAATACTGGAGGAGCCATTCCCTTCTCCAGGAGATTCTCCCTCCCCAGAGATAGAACCGAGGTCTCCTGTACTGCAGGCAGATTCTTTACTGGAAACAGTAGATTGTTGGTTACCAAAGGCTGTGGGGAGGGGAGATTAAGGAGTTTAATATGGGCACAAGGCTTTATTTTGGGGTGATAAAAATGTTTGGGAAGAAGCAGAGGTGGTGTTTTCACAGTGTTGGGAATGTGGTAAATGCCTCTAATTGTTCTTTTAAAAATGATACATTTTATATTATGTGACTTTCACCTGAGGAAGACTGGTAAGAAATGAACATGTTTTCACCAAGGTAGTTCTTTATTAGAGCAAACCTGCTTTGTTTTAATCCCATATGCTTTAAAATCCCTGTCTTGTAGAATTTCAGGAATTTAAAAGTTGAAACTCTTAAACTGAAATTTGCCACCATTCCATATAACTGAGAGAATCTCAGAATTTACCAAGAACATGTGGATTCTTTGATACATACATACCTGCTCATTATATTCACCTATCACTGAATGCCTATTTCAACAATCAAACCTGTGGCTTTTCAATTCTATCACGCCTACTGGTCTGATCTAAGTTCCTTCTTGTTTCTGCACTGTTATTTTTCCTTTAGGGCTGTTTTTTTCCTCCTATGGAAAGTTGTGGTTTGTAAAACTGAAGCAAACAAAATAAAACAAATAAAATCCCCAATAACAACAAACAAACCCTCTGATGCTGAGCTAGAAAATAGTTTCTGGAAAGGAATTGGAATTGGAAAGCCCATGGAACAGTGTCCACCACTTGACATGGAAGAAGACCATTGCTCATGTGATCCTGAGTGTGTAAAAGGCTCTGCTAAGCAACACCCATTCTAATTTATTTAGTCTAAGAGTTTATTTCCATTTCATGCCACAGTGAATTTACAGCTTGATGAAAAAATCCAACCTTGCTATGCTACCAAAAATTGAGCCACTCTCAGCTTGGAAACAGTGAGTGCAGGCTGCTTGGTTACAGTGTTTGCTCATCCCCTCAAACTGACCTCTTGGTGTGTTTAAATTATAAAGGCACTTTCCTTTGTGACGTTTTCAGTGACCACATCAACTGACTCCCAGCAGTATGCAGTGTTGAGACATGTTTTTCTCTCAAGTTTGCATTTTCTTGTAAAGTGCAATAAACTTGCCCAGAAAATGCTTCTATCAAACCTTATCTTTGATTCTCTGGGGTTTCTGTGCAATACATTGTGTTGCTCCTGACATCACGATCTCCATGGCAACTCCCGAATGAGACTTTTCATGGTCAAAAAAGGAGAAAAAATAGATGCAAAGAAATTTCTCTTCAATCTTAATAGATTTGGTCATTTATTATTGAGAGGAGAGGGAATGGGAAGGATTGAATTGTATTACTTGAGGCTAACCACAGAAATTTCAAGTCACACTCTTAAGCCTCTCAATCAGAATCTCCATTTCTTCTTCATGCTCTGCATAAAAGGTATGGTAATGTAACTGTTATGAGGCTTACTTAAATAGGTATTCTGGGTATTAAGTGAAAGAAGACTTGACTGAGAATATGGAAGAGGGCCTATTAAGAAGTCCCAGGTTTAAACCACCACCCCCCACCCCGCCCTGGTCATGGTAAACAGTTTTCTGACCGTGTGATCTTCATCTAGTCAATCAACTTCTCTAGAAGTTCCCTCAGTTAGTAAAGAGAAGGCAGAACATATTTTGCTGCACCTAGAGGTATATTGTAAGGGTAAAATATCTGATCTTTGTATATCTCAGGTTATGCATTTTTGGAAACCAACTAGCAAAAAATACAGGTTTTAATAATAATTTATATAACATATTTCAACTATAATAGCTGACACATCCATAACTCTTTCTAAGAAAATATGCCTCTTGGGATTAAGAAGGGACTTAGATAACCATATTTAGCACTATGTAACTGTGCCTCACCACAGCCTAGAAATTGGCATGTAAAAAATCCATAAGACAGCCTGGTATGAAAAGAGGAGGGGAATAAATGAGATTCTCTCTGAAATTTACACTGGAAAATGATAAGAATCAGTATCCAAAACTGAAAGATATAGGTAGAGAACAGTCCCTGGGAAGAACCAGGGCCAATAAAGACTGTGAAATTTATGAGAAAAAGAATACTGGCAAAGTAGATAGTATCAAGCAGCAGATACTATTAATATGAGCTCAGTAAAAAGTAAAGAGAAAAAATGAAAAGATTAAGTCAGTTGTAATGGCAAGAGAAAAATAGTTTATGTTTGCAGAAGGAAGTTAAGATATACCACTTATTAAACAAACATTAGTTTGGTGCTTATTATAAAATGCAGGGCATCGGGGGTTCAACAGTAAGACAGTTCTGATTTCATGGTGCCAACAGATGAACAGGTTATTATAATGAATTATATATTCTAAGTACTATGATAGAGAATATATTAAATACTGCAGGTAGTTTAAGACTTTCCAAAGAAATTGGCAATTTAACATTTTATCAGGTCTGGACTATTGGACAAGTAGGAGTAATTCTGGCGAAAGTGATAGTAAAAGATATTTTAAACTATTGAAAAAATACATGAAAAGGCTTGGTAATGAGACATTGGCAGTTTTTCAGCACCAAGACACACATATTTCTATAATTAGCTTCATTCTTCTAAGCTTTGCTTTGAGCCAAACTTTGCTGCTCCTAACATGCAGAGTCTAACTGAAACAAATGGCTACAAGACTTAAGGCAGTTCATGTGAAGCTAAGGTGTACAGAGACATATGACTTTGTCCTGCTCTTAAGAAGTTTCTGCTGTTAAGAAGTTTATGATGTATATGAGCAGATGGACTATCAATAAGAAATGAGAACCAATAATAAACTGAAAAAAATGAAAGTGAAGTTGCTCAGTAGTGTCCAACTCTTTGGGATCCCATGGACTGTAGCATACCAGGATCCTTGGTCCATGGAATTTTCCAGGAAAGAGTACTAGAGTGGGTTGCCATTTCCTTCTCCAGGGGATCTTCCCAACCCAGGGATCAAACTCGGGTCTCTCGCATTGCAGGCAGACGCTTTACCATCTGAGCCGTCAAGGAATTCAGTTCAGTTCAGTCGCTCAGTCGTGTCCGACTCTTTGCGACCACATGAATCGCAGCACGCCAGGCTTCCCTGTCCATCACCAACTCCCAGAGTTCACTCAGACTCATGTCTATCAAGTCAGTGATGCCATCCAGCCATCTCATTTCTCATTTGTCTTCAAAAACCTAGTCAAAGCAGTTAGCCAAAACGTGTTATAAAAACCTAAAAGAGTATGAAGGAATTTATAATAATGCTGCCAATAAGGTTAACTGTCATTGAAAATGGTTACTTTTCCCTTTGATAATAAGACCCTATGAAATAATTTCCTTTTGATATGAAATTGATAGGAATCTAATAATTGTTACACAGAAAGGCACAAAAGGTACTAAATGAATTAGTTTGTTAAAGACACATCTAGAACAGAAGTTAATTTTAGAGCTCAAACTTGGGTCATAAATTTCCACAACTATGTCTGGATACTGGTTTAATTCATACAAAACAAAGTGTATAAATCTTTTCAGCTTTAATATTACATCTTTTTTTAAATAGAAGAGGCTGTTAAGACTTCTTTACTGGCCACAACCCAAAAGAAGTGATTCCTCTGAAAGTACCAGTAATGAACCAGTCAATAAAATGAAATATCAATGTGGAGAAGTTACACTACCTGGAGCACCATCTTGCTGGCCACTCTTTCCATTTTTCCAAGTTTTAAAGTTAGTTACAGGTCCCACTAAAAAAGGAAGACTCCTGGGGACAGTGGGTGATAGAGTTTCACAAGTCCACTAGTTATAACTATAGTCTGGTTAGAAAGGTTTGTGTTTCTTTAGCTTTCTTTATATTGTGCCCAACCCCATGCTGTGGACCTGAGGATGTTTCATGATATCTTCAGGGCAACAATGAGCAAAATGAAGTTGTGAAATGTTTTCTGTCTTCTGTAGTTCAACTTTAATAAATAATTTTTATAAGAAAATTTAAAACCTTAGCCATATTTTGTCTCCAATTTAACTAGTTAATCTTTTTTGTATGTATGTAAAATGATTTTTGTAGTATAAATGATGAATTTTATAATAAGGGCCACATTTAAAGCTGAAATTTTTCTTTCTGTGACTATTTGGAGACCTTGAATGAGGCAGATTCTAAGTTTCAGCCTTACTTATGTTGCCATTAACAATTTTTTTCAGAGTCAAAAAGTCAACCTTAAAAGCTCAAACTCTATGTCTCCCTCCCTATTTTAATTCTAATATTCTGATGTTCCTAGAATTTCTGTCTTCTGGAAGGTGAAAGGGAGTTTTTGAAGAGGAAATTCTTAAAATTAACAACCCCCAAACCCTAGACCTTGAGCCTATGAATATGAAAGAACCCTGTTGCCAAATTGACACCAGTCACAAAAGACTTTGAAAATTAATTCAAAAAGAGTTTGCACATGTTGTCAAATCCCTGAATAATATTGCCCTGATCCCAGGGAGCCATTATGGAGGAGTCGGAAATCTCCTATAACAAGCAAATGATTATGGTGGAATGAGCTGAACTGATTGAAGCAGACATTTGACATCTGGGCATATTTCTATGAAGGCCTTGAAGAAAGAGATAGTTTGTGGAGTTTTTTTTGTTTGTTTTTTGCTTTTTATTTTTTAAATCTAACTAGTATTTCCTGCAGGAACTTTCCCTCTAGCAGATTTACCATTGAGGGTGGAAAGCCTAAGACCATCTCTAACCAGCACAGTATATGGTAAAAATCACACTGAGTTCTCCACATCCACACTTTTAAAGTGTATATAAAATCATATACATGCAATCTAGACATCAATCAGAGGACAGTTATATTTCTGCTTCTTTACTGTCTGGAAATTATAGCAGAGGTTTATACACTACCTGGGATTTCCCAGGTGACGCTAATGGTAAAGAACCCACTGCCATTGAAGGATATGTAAGAGACGCAGGTTTGACCCCTGGGTCAGGAAAATCCCCTGGAGGAGGAAATGGCAACCCACTCCAGTATTCTTGCCTGAAGAATCCCATGGACAGAGGAGCCTGGTGGGCCACAGTTTATAGGATTGCAAAGAGTCAGACATGACCAAAGTGTTTTAACACACCCACACTAACTACTCGCATAAAACTCAGATCTTCTTTTAGCACATGGTAATTGAACCACCTCTTTTTCCTTCTTACACTCCCAGAACATAGGCAGAAAGATGAATTTTGTCACCAGACATATTCTACATGTGTTTCTGTCAACATACATACTTTTCAGAAATTTATCTCATCATCCACTGAAAACTGGAGCAAATAACTACTCGCATAAAACTCAGATCTTCTTTTAGCACATGGTAATTGAACCACCTCTTTTTCCTTCTTACACTCCCAGAACATAGGCAGAAAGATGAATTTTGTCACCAGACATATTCTACATGTGTTTCTGTCAACATACATACTTTTCAGAAATTTATCTCATCATCCACTGAAAACTGGAGCAAAAGAATAAATAAAACCTTACTAAAATATCTGGCAAGCCTACAGTGGCCAACCTGCGGCCTTTTCCTATGATCTTTGCATGATCAGTAAAGAGTAATGTAGTCAATAAGGCCAAAAAAAGAAAAAATATGCTTGAGCTTTGAAATTCAGATAAGGTGGTTTTATGGTTTTAATTACATTGTAATAACTACATAGAAGTAAATACTCTCTTCCTGTTTTAAGTTAGGTGAACATCTGTCGTAAATAACTCCAATGCTCTTTCTTTTGTAAACTAATTACACAATCGACCCTATAAATTCATGGAGTGTTAGGATGCAGAATTTAATTATATAATTCACTTAACTAAAGTTTTGCTCTTGCTTCAGCACAGTTCACAGATCTTCATTTTCACAAAATGTAGCAGTAATGTGTTATATAATGTCCCTGCTGATTTCAGGTTAGAAAGGAAGTAAAAAAAAGCTTTGTGACTGTACTTTTCTCTCTGTAAAACTGAACAAGGTGATTAATGCCATTTACTCTTAACAGAAGCTAATCACTCAATTTTAAAATACAGGTACACTATTTTAAAGCCACTTAACCTGTAAGTGATAGTGTTTTTCTGAGTTTTATAGGAAGGATAAACAAGAATTCACTTCTTTATTCATTTATTATTCATAAATCAGTACTCACTCATCATCTACTGTATGTCAAAGAATATATTATGCCCTAGAACTACAAAGAAAAACAGAAATTCTCAATATGTTATGATAAATAGAGATTACTAGAATATGTTCTATAAAAAAATATGTACAGAATATTCTGGGACCCCAAAGAAGCTACTCCTAGGAGGAATCAGAAGAGCACTCTGAAAGGTAACATATGAGGCACATCTTTATAAAGTGGTTGCAAGAAGCAGAGTATTGTGTTGAAACAGAGAGTGTTGTTTGTGTGTTTCTTTGTTTTGATATGGAGCACATTAACCACAAAGATAACTACGAAGGTGACTGGAAAAAAAAAAATCACCCAGTTCAGTTCAGTTCAATCGCTTAGTCGTGTCCAACTCTTCGCGACCCCATGAATCACAGCATGCCAGGCCTCCCTGTCGATCACCATCTCCCAGAGTTCACTCAGACTCATGTTCATTGAGTCAGTGATGCCATCCAGCCATCTCATCCTCGGTCGTCCCCTTCTCCTCCTGCTCCCAATCCCTCCCAGCATCAGAGCCTTTTCCAATGAGTCAACTCTTCACATGAGGTGGCCAAAGTACTGGAGTTTCAGCTTCAGCATCATTCCCTCCAAAGAAATCCCAGGGCTGATCTCCATCAGAATGGACTGGTTGGATCTCCTTGCAGTCCAAGGGACTCTCAAGAGTCTTCTCCAACACCACAGTTCAAAAGCATCAATTCTTCAGCGCTCAGCTTTCTTCACAGTCCAACTCTCACATCCGTACATGACCATAGGAAAAACCATAGCCTTGACTAGACGGACCTTTGTCGGCAAAGTAATGTCTCTGCTTTTGAATATGTTATCTAGGTTGGTCGTAACTTTTCTTCCAAGGAGTAAGCGTCTTCTAATTTCATGGCTGCAGTCACCATCTGCATTGATTTTGGAGCCCCCAAAATAAAGTCTGACACTGTTTTTACTGTTTCCTCATCTATTTCCCATGAAGTGATGGGACCAGATGCCATGATCTTCGTTTTCTGAATTTTAAGCTTTAAAGCCAACTTTTTCACTCTCCTCTTTCACTTTCATCAAGAGGCTCTTTAGTTCCTCTTCACTTTCTGCCATAAGGGTGGTGTCATCTGCATATCTGAGGTTATTGATATTTCTCCTGGCAATCTGGATTCCAGCTCATGCTTCTTCCAGCCCAGCATTTCTCATGATGTACTCTACATATAAGTTAAATAAGCAGGGTGACAAAATCCCCCAGATACCAACTATTTAGTACTTTTTCTGTTCTTTTCCAAGGGTCTCGTAGCCTGAGGACCTTTTGTCTTCCTATTTCATGGCCTCCTCCATACTCCCAGTTCTCTTAGTATGGACTGATCACTTACTACTGACAGTCAATCCTATTATATTATCTAGTCCAGATCCTCGAAGGCAGAGTTTGGATACAAGTGGATTTGGATTTTAGTGCACCCTTGATCCAGTCAATAGTATAACCTATATAAAAACCAATCATAATGTGTTAGTAAGCGAGCACTAAGGAATAAGGTAATTTTTCTTAGAAGGGCAAATTGAAGAATATAGGCATTGAGAACTGTGTTATTCTGAAGTATGAATTTGCCATGTAAATAAGGTTAGAAACGTCATGTCTAAGGAACACTCTCTATACAGATATGAAGATATAATAACAATGATGATAACAACTACCACTAATGGAAACTCAACTGTGTTCCAGTTATTGTGATAAGCACTTTACATATATCAAGCCTAATACTCAAAACAATTATATGAATCATGATTATCATCCCCACTGAAGAGAGGATAAAACAGATGTTCAGAGAGTTTAGGTAACTTCCTCAAGGTCAAGTAGCTCATAATTGTCAAATCTAGGATTTGAATCTGGATATACCTGACCCTCAAAATCTATGCCTTTCCACTGTTCCAGGCTGACTCTTTGGAGCCTTGAAAGAACCTGGTACATTTATGGGATTTCAGACTTGACTTTGATGGGTATAGCAGAAAGTTAAACTAGAATAATAAAAGTGGGTCACTTTTAAAACAACTCTGATGATGATACTAGTAGCTTGCACTTGCTGTGTAAAAAATTTACCTGGAAAGTGACAGGAAAAGATGGACAGAGACTCAAAGGAAAGAGATTTAGGAAGAGAGTGAATTGCTCCCATGGAGTAATTTGAGTATCTGAAGTAAAGCTACTGCCATGAGGCAATTGGAGGGGAAAAAGATTTGGAGATTTTGGAGGTAAAGGGAAGCAACAGAAAGTAAACCAGATGAGGTGGGGAAGGAAGACAAACAAATAAAATAAATAAGAGTATCTAGCCAGACAGCAAAGAACAGTATCATGGAACCCAGGATGGGACAGTGTTTCAAGACAGTGGGAGTGGTCAAGACTGTTAAATGATGCAGAGTGGTCCATTGAAATAAGGACCTAAATGTACAGCTGGTAACAAAATCTACTCCCCTTCAGGATAATCGATTAGAAAGCATTAAGCAAAATAAATGTTTAAAATACTTACAATTATTCCTCCCACATCGATGCAGGAAAATTTCCTTCTCAAAGTCAAGGTTAATTGTGTAACTAGTACTGACTCTTCAGAGAAGGAAGTTTTTCTAAGAGCAATAGAATCACGAGTTACGCTACTGAAAGAAAACTCCATGAAGGGAGTTCATTAAGACATAGCTTCAAGAGCAGTTCTTCCCATTCCAGGCTGCGGGTCATCCAAGTCCAAATGTCACACATTTTCTCTCCAGAAGTTGTTTATGTTAACCCCTGAGATTAATTGTAAACATAATCTACCTTGGAGTTTCAAAAGTATCCAGACTATCATCCAAATGATGGAATACTTGGAATGAATTGAGAAATTGATATTGCTATTTTATTGATTAAAAAGACAAGTAACTATTTCAAATGACTATTATTCTTTGTTATTCTTTTCAAATAGAGTAAAACCATAGGATATTTTTAAGTTTTAAACACTTCATACATTTATATCCCTCCATGTGGGGTGCTGGGAGGGTGAAGGGAGACTGAGGAAGTCATTAGTGCTGGTCACCAAATACTTCTATGCATTTTTCCAGAAACATGGAATCGCAAGTGTCTGCTTCCTTATAATTGTGTGTGGCCATACAACTTACCTCAGCAAGTGAAATGTGATAAATGGCAGTCTGGGTGTATATGTGAACACGATTCACCATGTTCTTGGTTTCCTATACCACAGCAACTGGCCAGTTTCCAGAAACCACTCTCTCAGTCTGGGGTCCAAGTGAGACTAACAGGGGCCAGAATCTCCAGCCAATCTTCAACGGACACGTAACATGAGCAAGAATAAATTACGTTGCTTAAAACTACAAAATGTGGATATTTGTTACTAAAGAGTAATCTAATTAGCCTGAATGGATATACATAGTGTGTATAGTCTGTGCAGTGGCAAGGACTTCCCTGTAGCTCAAACTAAAAAATCTGCCTGCATTGCAGGAGACCTGGGTGTGATCCCTGGCTCGGGAAGATCCTCTGGAGAAGGGAATGGCAACCCACTCCAGTATTCTTGCCTGGAGAATCCCATGGACAGAAGAGCCTGGCAGGCTACAGTCCATGAGGTTGCAAAAAGTTGGACAAGACTGAGCAACTAACACACAAGAAAGATATGGTAGAGGAGAAAGAGGAAAGGTTTGGTAGAATTTCAGCATCAAAAACAAAGCAACTAGTGCTGACTTTATTCTATTCATGAAAGATAGATTCTGAATGAATACCCACAGGGGAAGTGAAATGAAGTCGCTCAGTTGTGTCCGACCCTGTAGCCTACCAGGCTTCTCTGTCCATGGGATTCTCTAGGCAAAAATACTGGAGTGGGTTACCATTTCCTTCTCCAGGGGATCTTCCTGACCCAGGGATCGAATCTGGGTCTCCCACAGGTTCTCCCGCAGGGTTCAAACCTGGGTCTCCCAGAGGAAGACGCTTTAACCTCTGAGCCACCAGGGAAGCCAGCCACAGGGGAATGGGAGTGAAAAACACATAGGCTAGGCCAGTATAAGAGACTCAGGCAAGGCAGCCTATGGTTACTCACCTTGGGCATTCACCACAACGCCCAGATACTAACTGTAAGAGACTCATCATGTAGCTTTTTACAACCACAAAGAAACAAGAACCAAATTCTTCATCTTTCTTAAAAATGGGACATGGGAAAACCGCAGAGAAGTAGCAGCCCTCATAGATTTGATGGTGTTCATCTGAAATACCAGGAATTGCTTAAAACTTGTTAAGTCTCCCAAATTCAAATGATTTTTATCAGCTAGTAAGGATAAGCTTTACTCTGTGGCCTCAAAACTGGCAAGAATAGTTGCAGCCAAAGGCAATACTTTTTCACCATGTGATTAAAAAACATGGACATCAGTTTTGGCAATTTCTTAGTTAAATGCAATATAATGCATTTTAAAATTCTGTGAGTTTTGAAGGTTGATAGCTTTAAAAATCAGGCTTCCCAGGTGGTGCTAGTGGTAAAGAACCTGCCTGCCAGTGCAAGAAACATAGAGACATGGGTTTGATCCCTGGGTCAGGAAGATCCTCTGGAGAATCCCCTTGGACTGAAGAGCCTGGAAGATTATAGTCCATGAGGTTGCAAAGAGTTGAATATGACTATAAGTGACTTGCCAGGTTTTAAAATTTTGGAAGAAATTATGAATTTAGAAAGTTTCATGTTAATATAAAAGGAAGTTAATATATTTGATCTTAAAGAATAATGAAATAAATATTTAACAATAGTTTTTAAATAGTATATACACATGACACAATATCTTAAATTATTCTAATATTTATGTACATTAAAAGAATTTCTGCAAACAAAATATTGGCCTCCAGAAACACATTTTTTTTGTACTCTTATTATTTTCTGAGCACAAGTTGCCTGTGAAAAAATCAGATTTCCTTAAAGAATGAAGTAGTATACATGGAATATCAATAGCATTTTAGTAAGAGAAAACTATTTAGTAATAGTTTTCTCATTACTAATAGAATCATTACTAATAGAATGATTGCATATGGGATGTACTGGCAGGACAAGGGAAACAAAATATAATAATATGTGAAAAGACTGAGGATGAGATGGCTGGATGGCATCACGGACTCGATGGTTGTGAGTCTGGGTGAACTTCGAGATATGGTGATAAACAGGGAGGCCTGGCGTGCTGCGATTCTTGGGGTCGCAAATAGTCAGACACGACTGAGCGACTGAACTGAACTGAAAGTTGATTTGTAATTCATTCTAGAATAACTACTAATGTGTTGTTTTTTAGTTGCTAAGTTGTGTTCTATTCTTTTGCAACCCTATAGACTGTAGACTGCCAGGCTCTTCTGTCCCTGGGATTTCCTAAGCAAGAATACCAGAGTGGGTTGCCATTTCCTTCTCCAGGGGATCTTCACAACCCTGGAATTGAAACTGTGTCCCTGCATTGCAGATTCTTTACCACTGAGCCACCAGGAACTTTAGAGGAACTTTAAATTCACTTAGAGTTTAGCCCTATTAATTCTGCAGCATACTGCAAAAACTGCAGTATGTCCAAGTATTGAAACACTTGGGTCATATTTCATAGAATTATCCACTGTTGTTGCTGTTCTTGTTGTTCATTAAGTTGTATCCGACTCTTTGTGTGACCCCATGGACTGTAGCACCCCATGCTTCCTTGTCCCTCACTTTCTCCCAGAGTTTGCCAAGTTCATATCCACTGAATTGGTGATGCCATCCAACTATCTCATCCTCAGTCATCCTCTTCTCCTTTGCCTTCAGTCTTCCCCAGCATCAGGGTCTTTTCTAATCCGTTGGCTCTTGGCATGAGGGACCAAAGTATTGAAGCTTCAGCTTCAGCATCAGTTCTTCCAGTGTATATTCAGGGTTGATTTCCTTTAGGCTTGACTGGTTTGATCACCTTGCTGTCCAAGGGACTCTTAAGAGTCTTCAGCACCCCAATTTGAGAGCATAAATTCTTTGGCATTCAGCCTTCCTATGGTCCAATTCTCACATTCTTACATGACTACTGAAAAAACCATAGCCTTAATTATATGGACTTGGTCAGCAAAATGATGCCTCTGCTTTCTAATATGCTGTCTAAGTTTGTCATAACTTTCCTTCTAAGGAGCAAGAATCTTTTAATTTCATGGCTGCAATCACCATCCACAGTGATTTTGGAACCCAAGAAAATAAAATCTGTCACTGTTTCCACTTTTTCCCCTTCTGTTTCCCATAAAGGATGGGACTGAATTCTGCTTTCAGCTTTTTGAATGTTGAGTTTTAAGCCAACTTTTTCACTCTCCTCTGTCACCCTCATTAGGAGGCTCTTTATTTCCTATTCACTTTCTGCCATTAGAGTGGTATCATCAGCATATCTGAAGTTGTTATTTCTCCTGGCAATCTTGATTCCAGCTTGTGATTCACCCAGCCTAGCATTTTGTATGACATACTCTGCATATAAATGAAAT
>SJYC01118159.1:0-10161 GCA_006408675.1 Madoqua kirkii | reverse complement strand
AAGCTCACTCCCTCCTCTTTTGTCTCTCTCTCTCTTTTTTTTTTCTTTTCTCATTTTTTTATATTTTTTCCTACCTGTTTTGAAGACAATGATCTTTTCTGGGTGCCTGATGTCCTCTGCCAGCATTCAGAAATTGTTTTGTGGAACTTACTCAGCGTTGAAATGTTCTTTTGATGAATTTGTAAGGGAGAAAGTACTCTTCTCATCCTATTCCTCCACCATCTTAGGACTGCCTCTTATCTTACTATTTTCAACTGCTGCAGTGGTACACAGAAATACTTTTCAAAAGTTGTATAAGACTCACTTCCCTTAATTCTGAAGCCCATTCATAGTACTTTTGCTCTTGGTTCAATGTCTTTGACAACAAACATACTACAAAACTATCAGTGTAAATATCCTCAAGAATAAAACTTAAATGACAATCATAGATATCCATCAAAAGTTTTACATCTCCTTCTTTAAGGAGAAACCTAGAGTGTCAGAGATGTCTCTGTCTTCACAATTAAATATGTCTTCTATGTAATTATATTGGCACTGAATGAAACATTCCAATAGTTTTTCATCCTACTCAAAATTATATCCATTTTACTCTAACATGCTATTTGAAGACTTACATGATAAAATCCCTGCCTAAACATTTGATTTTATTTCATACTTGCTTAGCAACATGTGTAATTTTTCTGTGCATGTTTCACAAACACTTCATAGTGTTACCTTGAGATCTTTGTACTCATTGTCCTCTGTACTTATGTTTTTACTACCCTAAATCTATAAAAGCCTTAATTTTATTACTCATATAATTTTTATAACTTTGAATGCTAGTACAGATAGCCTTTCAGCCATTTTCTATTGTAATATATCTGCTTATCATTTGTTTTTCCTTCATAATATTTATCAATATCTGAAAACACTTTTTAAAATGTCTAATTGCTATCCCCTTCCCTTTACTGTGTAATATCCATATAGGTTTTAGTTTTAAATTACATATGCCCAAGATGAAAAATACTGTTTGGCAGTAGTGACTCAAAGTTTTTGTGAGAAAAAATTAACCTGTGTTAGGTTAAGAGTTGTGGACTTTAACCTCAGGAACGTGGAAAGGCAAAGTGTTTTAAGATATGGAAAGACATTTTATTGAGTACCCTATCAGCATTTATACTTAGAATCTTTTATGAAGAAAAGCATTTGGAAATCTCACAGTGAAGACTATGAAAAACATTTCTAAGATTCTAATTGTAAGAGAAAATAGTAAGAAGTAAGACAATTTGTTTATGCAGAAGTGGTAGAATGTTGGTCCTATCATTTTTTGAAAAATTTAAGTCATATATTTTGTGGGAGTGGACATGTTGCTAGATAAGTGACTTAGAAGCACATCCAAATCAAGTAAGGAGAGAGAAGGGGAGGGGGAAAATGCTTCCAATTTCAAGAACTTTCATAAACATCAAGGACCAGAGTAAAGGTCTTTGCCTTTTATTTATTTAGGGAGATTAAAATAGTCTTCCACATTATTTCTGAAAGGTTGAATTATTATTCTCTAATACCCTCTTCAAAGAGTAAGGTATGGTCTAAAAGTAAAACAGAGACCCTCAAAGATTTCACAATGACAAAACAGAGAACAGAGAGAGTAGGCCAGCATGAGGGCAGGCCAAATTACATGAAGGGACCCTGAGGATAATTAGATAAGAGGCTAAGAGCTCACGAGTCACTTATTAACTGGTAAGTGAATAAGAAAGCAGATATTGAGTACAAAGATACAAGGGCTGGTTAAGACATTTCTCCTGAAGAAAATGCCAACTTTAAGCAAGGGTGGAATCACTCTTGCAGATTTGGCAAGAAATATTTGGCTAGTATGCAGGGCACTCAAATTCACAAAGTCACTTTAGACCAAGTCACTTAAGACATGAGTCTCAGCTACAGTTATAATATTACCCATTTTCCCTGTTTCTGTCTTTTCTTGATGTAACACATAACTTCTCAACCAATGAATTATTATGTTCTCATATACTGATTTAACAAATATTTATATTTTTTCCATCAGTCTCTTATCTGTTGGAAACACAAAATGTTTGGATTTATAATCATCTTGAGAAATAGCACTCTATCACCTCAATAATTGAAATTGTTTCTTCTCCATTACTTTAATGGCTAGAGTAGCAAGGAATGGTTTGTTTACACTATCCAAGATCCCTTTCATTCTTTCTAAGCTCATGGATGGCCACATCCGTAACTCTAATCCAGCTAAATCGAAACAAGTGTGTAGTTATCTAAATCATTCTCCTTGTTCTGCTTTGGTGAGTTAAGCGTGGGCGGCTGTGACCTGGTGCATTAAGCCCAGACGAGAGGAGTTACCCTACGTCCAAGGTCAGGGACAGTGACTGAGAGTGTCAGGCTGCAACAGTGCAGGAATGGCTGAGAGGAGCTGCCCTGCATCCGAGGTCAGTGGCAGCCAGAGGAGACACCTTGTGTCCAAGGTTTGGGGTGGCTGCTAGAAGAGCTACACTGCATCCAAGACCA
This sequence comes from Madoqua kirkii, assembly GCA_006408675.1. Classification (NCBI taxonomy): domain Eukaryota; kingdom Metazoa; phylum Chordata; class Mammalia; order Artiodactyla; family Bovidae; genus Madoqua; species Madoqua kirkii. The sequence continues at coordinate 7,650 of SJYC01118159.1, read as the reverse complement.
GGGGAGGTGGCCAAGAGGAGCTACCCCACGTCCGAGGTCAGTGGTGGCCAGGAGGAGACACCCCACGTCCAAGGCCAGGGGCTGCAGTGGAGAGGAGCTACCATACGTCCAAGATCAGGGACACCAGGAGAGGCCACCCAGTGCTGGAGGCCAGGGGCGGCACCTAGGACCAGAAGTGGCGGACAGGAGGAGCAACCCGAGGAGCAGTGGCTGAGCAAGCGTAGGAGGGCCTAGAGGAGCTATCCCACTTTGAAGGTCAGGAAGGGCGGCGGTAAGGAGGTACCACTCATCCAAGGTAAGGAGCAGTGGCTGCGCTTTGCTGGAGCAGCCATGAAAAGATACCTCACACCAAAGGTAAGGGAAACCAAAGAAAGATGGTAGGTGTTGCAAGAGGGCATCAGAGGGCAGACACATTGAAACTAACTCACAGAAAACTAGTCAATCTAATCACATTAGGACCACAACCTTGTATAACTCAATGAAACCAAGCCATACCTACAGGGCAACTGAAGATAGGCGGGTCATGGTGGAGAGGTCTGACAGAATGTGGTCCACTGGAGAAGGGAATGGCAAGCTACTTCAGTATTCTTGCCTTGAGAACCCCATGAACAGTATGAAAAGGCAAAATGATACGATACTAAAAGAGGAACTCCCCAGGTTGTTAGGTGCCCAATATGTTACTGGAGATCAGTGAAAAAATAACTCCATAAAGAATAAAGGGATGAACTCAAAGCAAAAACAGTACCCAGTTGTGAGTGTGACTGGTGATGCAATCAAGGTGCAATGCTGTAAAATGAAATATTGCATAGGAACCTGGAATGTCAGGTCCATGAATCAAGGCAAATTGGAAGAGGTCAAACAAGAGATGGCAAGAGTAAACGTCAACATTCTAGGAATCAGTGAACTAAGATGGACTGGAATGGGTGAATTTAACTCAGATGACCATTATATCTACTACTGCAGGCAGGAATTACTCAAAAGATGTGGAGTAGCCATCATGGTCAACAAAAGAATCCAAAATACAGTATTTGGATGCAATCTCAAAAATGATCTCTGTTCATCTCCAAGGCAAACCATTCAATATTACAGTTATTCAAGTCTATGCCCCAACCAGTAAGACTGAAGAAGCTGAAGCTGAACATTTATATGAAGACCTACAAGACCTTTTAGAACTAACACCCTCCCAAAATGTCCTTTTCATTATAGGGGACTGGAATGCAAAAGTAGGAAGTCAAGAAACACCTGGAGTAACAAGCAAATTTGGACTTGGAATAAGGAATGAAGCAGGGCAAAGACTAATAGAGTTTTGGCAAGAAAATGAACTGGTCATAGCAAACACCCTCTTCCAACAACACAACAGAAGATTCTACACATGGACATCACCAGATGGTCAACATTGAAATCAGATTGATTATATTCTTTGCAGCCAAAGATGGAGAAGCTCTATATAGTCAACAAAAACAAGACCAGGAGCTGACTGTTGCTCAGATCATGAAACTCTTATTACCAAATTCAGACTTAAATTGAAGAAAGTAGGCAAAATCGCTAGACCACTGAGGTATGACCTAAATAAAATCCCTTATGATTATACAGTGGAAGTGAGAAATAGATTTAAGGGCTTAGATCTGATAGATTGAGTGCCCGATGAACTATGCAAGGAGGTTTGTGACATTGTACAGGAGACAGGGATCAAGACCATCCCCATGGAAAAGAAATGTAAAAAAGCAAAAGGTTGCCTGGGGAGGCCTTACAAATAGCTGTGAAAACAATAGAGGCAAAAAGCAAAGGAGAAAAGGAAAGATATAAGCATCTGAATGCAGAGTTCCAAAGAACAGCAAGAGGAGATAAGAAAGCCTTCTTCAGTGATCAATGCAAAGAAATAGAGGAAAACAATAGAATGGGAAAAACTAGAGATCTCTTTAAGAAAATTAGAGATACCAAGGTAATATTTCATGCAAAGATGGGCTTGATAAAGGACAGAAAAGATATGGACTTAACAGAAGCAGAAGTTATTAAGAAGAGGTGGCAAGTATACACAGAAGAACTGTACAAAAAAATATCTTTATGACTCAGATAATCATGATGGTGTGATCACTTATCTAGAGCCATACACCTTGGAATGTGAAATCAAGTGGGCCTTTGAAAGCATCGCTACAAACAAAGCTAGTGGAGGTGATGGAATTCCTGTTGAGCTGTTTCAAATTCTGAAAGATGATGCTGTGAAAGTGCTGCACTCAATATGCCAACAAATTTGGAAAACTCAGCTGTGCCCACAGGATTGGCAAAGGTCCATTTTCATTCCATTTCCAAAGAAAGACAATGCCAAAGAATGCTCAAAGTACCACACAATTGAACTCGTCTCACATGCTAGTAAAGTAATGCTCAAATTCTCCAAGCCAGGCTTCAGCAGTATGTGAACTGTGAACTTCCTGATGTTCAAGCTGGTTTTAGAAATGTCAGAGGAACCAGAGATAAAATTGCCAACATCTGCTGGATCATCAAAAAAGCAAGGGAGTTCCAGAAAAACATCTAGTTCTGCTTTATTGCTAGGCCAAAGCTTTTGACTGTGTGGATCACGATAAACTGTGGAAAATTCTGAAAGAGATGGCAATGCCAGGCCACCTAACCTGCCTCTTGAGAAATCTGTATGCAGGCCAGAAAGCAGCAGTTAAAATTGGACATGGAACAACAGACTAGTTCCAAATAGGAAAAGGTGTACATCAAGGCTTTATGTTGTCACTCTGCTTATTTAACTTAAATGCAGAGTACATCATGAGAAACGCTGGACTGGAAGAAACACAAGCTGGAATCAAGATTGCTGGGAGAAATATCAATAACCTCAGATATGCAGATGACACCACCCTTATGGGAGAAAGTGAAGAGGAATGAAAACGCCTCTTGATAAAAGTAAAAATGGAGAGTGAAAAACTTGGCCTAAAGCTCAAGATTCAAAAAACAAAGATCATGGCATCCGGTCCCATCACTTCATTTAGATGGGAAATAGATGGGAAGACAGTGGAAACAGTTTTAGACTTTATTATTTTGGGCTCCAAAATTACTGCAGAGCATGATTGCAGCCATGAAATTAAAAGATGCTACTCCTTGGAAGAAAAGTTATGACCAAGCTAGATAGCATGTTCAAAAGCAAAGACATTACTTTGCCAACTAAGGTCCATCTAGTCAAGGCTATTATTTTTCCTGTGGTCATGTATGAATGTGAGAATTGGACTTTGAAGAAGACTGAGTGCTGAACTATTGATGCTTTAAACTGTGGTGTTGGAGAAGCCTCTGAGAGTCCCTTGGACTTCAAGGAGATTCAACCAGTCCATTCTGAAAGAGATCAGCCCTGGGATTTCTTTGGAAGAAATGATGCTAAAGCTGAAACTCCAGTAGTTTGGCCACCTCATGTGAAGCATTGACTCATTGGAAAAGACTCTGATGCTGGGAGGGATTGGGGGCAGGAGGAGAGGGGGACGACAAAGGATGAGATGGCTGGATGGCATCACTGACTTGATGGACGTGAGTCTGAATGAACTCTGGAAGTTGGTGATGGACAGGGAGGCCCATGCTGCAATTCATGGGGTTGCAAAGAGTCGGACATGACTGAGTGACTGAAATGAACTGAACAGGCAGGTCTCAAGGTGCCTCACCTGTACTAATACTTTGATATATGTGAACATGAAAATCAGAATCAGTATTGCCTCTTGTGTTGGATGCTTAGGGTCTTAACCACTAGACTCCTAGGGAAGGCCCATGTGGCTCTCTTCTTATAAACCAGGAAAAAAAAATCAAAGAAAATGTCCTTAAAGCAATCAGAATCTTCATGTCAAAGCAGGACATAGTCACATCAAGGCACATTCACTATTTTGCACATGTGGATGACTGTATATATATATTAGAGAGACATGTGTATGCATATAAAACACATATGTATGCATATAAAATATATTTAAAAAAATTATAATCTGTTCTCATGTCTCAGAGTTTCTTCTTATGAAAGAACAAGGTTGCATTTCATAGGTTGCTTTTCCATTTTTGCAATTCTTTCCCTTCCTATGCAGATGTTTTTTAGTTTGGTATTGTACCACACAATTATTTTTACCTTTGTTGTTTATGCTTTAGGCGTCATATTTACAAAATCATTCCAAATACTCATATCAAGGAATTTTCTTCCTATATTTTCTGATAGGAATTTTAGATCTTACATTTAAGTCTATCTGAGTTAATTTTTGCAAGCAGTGTAAGATAGGAGCACAATTTAATTATTTTGTACATAAATATTCAATTTTCCCCACACTTTTTGAAGATTTTATCCTAATCCCATTGGCTATTCTTGACTCTTTTCTCAAATATTATTTTACTATAAATACATGAGTTTATTTCTGGACTCTCAGTTGTATTGCGTAGGTGTATTGGAGAAGGAAATGGCCACCCACTCCAATATTCTTGCCTAGAGAATCCTGTGTACAGAGAAGCCTGGTGGGCTGCTGTCCACAGGGTCACACAGAGTTGGACATGACTAAAGTGACTTAGCATGCATACATGCATTGGAGAAGATAATGACAACCCACTCCAGTATTCTTGCCTGGAGAATCCCAGAGATGGAGGAGCCTGGTGGGCTGCAGTCTATGGGGTCACACAGAGTCTGACACAACTGAAGCAACTTAGCAGCAACATGTCTGCTTTTATGGCCAGTGCCATACTGTTACGGCTACTAGAACTTTGTAATATCGTTTGAAATCAGAAGGTGTAATCCATACAGCATGGTTTTTCTCAAGGCTGTTTTTGCTACTTGGAGTTTCTTATGGTTCCATATGAATCAAAGAGGTTAATATCTAAAATACATGAATAACTCATACAACTAAACAGCAAAAACACAAATAATATGATTTATAAATAGCTAAAGGACCTAAATGATTTTTCCAAAGAAGACATACAAATGGCCACAGGTACATGAAAAGGTGCTTTAAAACATTAATGGTCATGAGAATGAAAATAAAATCTTCAGTGAGGTATCACTTTTTTTTTCTCTCTCTCTTGGAATGGCTATTATCAATATAACAAGATATGATCACAGTTTTCCAGCATGTGGAGAAAGGGGAATTTCAGGCACGATTGTTGAGAATATAAATTAACACAATCATTATAGAGGGGCTTCCCTGGTGGCTCAGATGGTATAGCATCTGTCTGAAGTGCAGGAGACCTGGGTTCAATTCCTGGGTTGGGAAGACCCCCTGGAGAAGGAAATGGCTACCTACTCCAGTATTCTAGCCAGGAGAATCCCATGGACAGAGGAGCCTGGTAGATTACAGACCATGGGGTTGCAAAGAATTGGACACAGCTGAAGGATTAACACTTTCCCTTTTTCACTTTATTTAGCATAGAAATATCAAAACAACTATGCAAACAACTTATAAGATGGAATCTTTGTACAAGCCTGCTACTCAATACCCAGAGGAATAGGAAGGGCTGTTATATTAATAGTTTCCCTCTAAAGATGCAAGTTGATTCAGAAGCTCCCACTTTTAGTACAAAGCCAAATTCAATACATTTCCCTTTTATTAATAACTTACTTTGTAAAATTATAGCCCATGTCCTGAATGCTAAATTTCAGAGTTAATAAATTAAGAACAGTAAGAGTGCAGTAAAAAGTCATTGAATGAATTATATGAATTCAATGAATTATAAGATTGCTGTATGCCAGCTTTATTCCTTCTACTAACTAAATGGCTATTAACAAGTAATTTAACCTTTCTTAGTCTCATTTTCTTAATAACAAATAAGGGTATCTTGTGTACCACCAATTCATGGAGTTTTTGTGGAAAACCACTGAGATACTTTTCAGCTAACAATATTTAACAAATAAAAATACCACAGTTAATAACATCCCAAATATTTCATGGGGCATATTTATCTAAATATTTGGAACTTCTTTACAGAAAGAAAAAAAGATATGTTATTTAACTGAGATTTAAGTTTAATTTTTGTTCAGTTTTTATCTGGAAACAGTCAACATTTTGAGCTAGATAATTCTTCATTGTTAGGGGGGCTGCCCTGTTTATTGTACAACGTTTAGAAACATTTTTCACTTTATCCACTGGGTACCAATATCTATTCCTTCACTGTGACAATAGAAGTGTCCTTAGATATTTCCAAGTATACACTGCTATCCTTTCCTCCATGTTGAGCTTCTCTAAACTTTGAGTTAAGGGTAAGGCCTCTGCTCTTTCATTATAATTTATATCATCCTAGGCTTAGATTTAGTTGCTTTAACTATACACTGGGGATACCAATAATATAATGATAGCTATATGGATTAAATGACAAAGTTTATTTAATGACCTTGCATATAGTAATGTGTTTTTATACTTCAATTAGGTGCTAATTTAATATGCATAGTGATCATATAAGCTGGTCAATATTAACTCCATTTTAAAAATTACAAAATCAAGCTGAGGAACAGAGACATTAAGCAACTTGTTCAAGGTCTTACAACAAGTAAGTGGCAGAGCCAGAATTCAAACCCAGTTGGTGTGGTAGCAGAATCTAGGTCTTCAATATGCGAGACAGCTTCTCAGAAACTGTGTAGATAACATAGCAGACATCTGGCACTTAGTAAGAGATTAACATATTCTATTGATTGCTAGAGTTTGATTAGTGTTATTCTTTCATACAACTGTGTAAGCAGGTGTTGTGTCATATGGTTTCTTTTGTACTTTTATACATAGTGTCCTTACAACTACTTTGTACACTAGAGAGAGAGTAAGTAACAGCATCTTTATCTGATGAATAGTGAGTCTGCATACTGGCCAGAGAGGTGAGATACGCCTGAATGAGAATCCAGTTTTCTCACCTCTGGGTCAGCTTTCTCTCGTATCAAAGTCACTTCTCTATTGAGCATTGTGCCAAGTCCCCTAAGAAGATAAGGAAGGTAATAGTAACAGACACTCTGTTTTCAAAGGCTTAAGACAGACTGGAGCACAACAGCATGATAAAAAACTATGTGACAAGAGAAGAGAACAGCGAATCCCTAAATGGTAGGACACACTAGGAGTGCTGTAATGAATTTAAAGTGGTCTAGGCTTTTAAAAAATTTGCAGTTTTGGATGTACAGGTTATTTTTTAAGTCCTGTATTTAAGGGGCACCTACTAAGTATCAGGCCTTGTGATGGATGCTTTATATAGAGTCAGGTATTATTAACTAACAATTCTGTGAAGAAATGTTAGTGATGTATCTTAGTTACGACAGCTGGGTTAAACCTCTCATTTACAGATCACACTGTTAATATCTGGTAGAAATCAATTTAAATTCACTCTTTTAGTTCTAAAACCTGAGCTATTTCATGTGCAAACAGAAGAGAGGGAAGAATATTATGTACCCAGAATAGCATAAAAGTTGAAAGCACAGAAATCAGACAGAAAAAAAGATAGACCTAGGGGAGGGAAATCTATTTCATTTTAACAGAGAATGCTTGTTACACAGTGAGACAAAAACAAAATTATCTAGAAATTGTTCTCTTTAAAAATAATTTATTAGTAACTGATACTTTGTGTTGTTTATGCATTATCACTTTCTATCCAAAAGTCTCTTGGAAAGAGTATCCTTTTCTATCTTCTTTGTTTCTATGTCCACATCATCTAAAATAATGG
>SJYC01118158.1:0-11428 GCA_006408675.1 Madoqua kirkii | reverse complement strand
AAAAGGAACGAATTAGATTCATTTTAATAATATATTTTATTTAACCTTGTCAATAAAATGGTATTTCAGCAAATATAAATATAAAAACTTTGAAATATTTAATATTTTTTACTAATTCTATGAAACCTAGTGCATTACTTTACTCTCATGACACATATCAGGTAGAAGTATCCACATTTTAAGTACTCAAATATACCTAAGTAGTTAGTGGCTACCATCTTGAACTGTGCAGATATAAGTGGTCAAACATGAAAAGTACATCTACTGTGGAATCACTTAATTAAAACCTATCTACTTAATTATGTACATGTCTGATGTTTCCTTATGTAGAAAAATTTCATTCCATTAAATCAAGATGAATGAAAATATGTAGGAGTCAGAGAGATTTTTAAGTGACTAGACTGTGCTTTGTTCTGCTTTGTTCTTCCAGAAGGTTTGTTGCTGCTACACTGGGGGATTTAAATTTTAGATTCATTTAGAGGAAGGCAGGAACAGCATGATTTTGTTATTTGTTTTTGTGTTTGGATTGACATATAAGTGACTTACAACATTGTGCCAGTTTCAGGTGTGCAACACACTGATTCAATATTTCAGTGCATTACAAAATGATTACCATAATGTCATCTTACCATCTGTCACCATGCATAGTTATTACAATATTATTGACTATATTCCTTATGCTACACATTACATCTCTGTAGCATTTTAGGACCACAAGTTTGTACCTTTTAATCCTCTTCACCTATTTTGCCCACATCCACATCCCCACCCCTTCTGGTAAACACCTGTTAGATTTCTGTATCTAGTCTTTCCACTTTATGTTTGCTCCTTTGTTTTGTTTGTTAGATTCTATGTATAAGAAGTTAAATAAGGCAATATTTGTCTTTTTCTGTCTGACATATTTCACTTAGCATAATAGCTCTAGGTTCATCCATTTTGTCACAAATGGATAGGTTCATTCTTTCTTTTTTAATTTTTTAATTTTTACTTTATTTTACTTTACAATACTGTATTGGCTTTGCCATACATCAACATAAATCCGTATTACCAATCCTGACCCCCCTCCCACCTCACTCCCCATACCATCTCTCTGGGTCATCCCAGTGCACCAGCCCCAAGCATCCTGTATCCTGCATCAAATCTTCTTATACCTGAGTAATATTCAATTGTATGTACACTAGATACCTGAAAAACAGATTTGTTGAGTAGGCCCACTCATATGAAAATTTTTTTCATTAAATATTTACTTACAGAGAACAAAATGGCAGAGGAGTAGGTGGACCTGGAGTACATCTCTCTCCGTGGATACATCAGAAATACACCTCAGATACAAAAGTGCTTGCAGAACACAAACTGACAGTGGACAGGAGAACCTGGCCAGTGGAATAGAATATTTAGAAACCCACAAAACTCAGCAGGATGAAGGAACTTGGGGGGAAAACAGGAGTGTTAGCACTGGACCTGCCCCCAGTGGGAGAACTAAAGCAGGGGTCTGATCCTCACGTTGGGGCAATTGTCTGAGTCAGAGGAGAAATATTTAAGGCTGAAACAGCTGATCTGTGGCAGCCTAAATGGAGTGAGAATCAGACAGTCCTTGCCTCAGCCATACATATCCCAGACAGGGACGCGGAGTCTGGGGACTGTGGCGTGACCCCAAGGTGAGGGCTGCTGTTGACTGAGGAGAGACTGATTAAGGGAATATGAGGGAGGAGACTGTGGTGGGAAGTGCCTGTGGAGGAAAGCCAGGAAGCCATGGAAGTAAGGCGATACTGCCGAGGGAATGGAGCACAGGGAATGGAGCCAGCACCACAGCCTCTCTCTCTCCACAGGCTAGCACCTGCAGCTGAACAATAGAGAGGCTGGCCCATCAACCGCTTGACACACTGATCTACAGAGTAAGACCCTACCCAGGGGGCCCCTTTATGTGCCTGATGGGCCAAACAATATAGAAGGACACCAGGCAAGATAGCCCTCCAAGTGCCTGAAGGGGCGGAGCTACAAAGAAAGACTAGCTAACCCTAACCCTGACCCAGCTACAAGACACTCGACAAAAGACTCTGAAAGGGCCATAACTCCTGCAGCAGAGGCAACCTGTGTTCCTGGACACTTGGCACCACCAGGGTCCCCACAAGCCAAGCAGCTGCACTACCGTCATGCTCAACTCTCACTGGGACAGAACTGCCACGGGCAAAAAATCTTGCTTCTGTGTGCCCAGAGTCACTTCTGTAGTGTCCCTGTAGAGTCCTGGCTCTTTGTGTCCTTGTAGACTGTGGCCTCCCAGGCTTCTCTGTCAGGGATGGGCGTATTCCAGGCAAGAATGCTGGAGCCTATTGGCCAATCAGTACCGGTTGCCATATCCTTCTAGGGCACTATATTTCCTGCTAAGTGAGCCACCAACTCCCCTGAGTTCTTATACCTGAGTAATATTCAATTGTATGTACACTAGATACCTGAAAAACAGATTTGTTGAGTAGGCCCACTCATATGAAAATTTTTTTCATTAAATATTTACTTACAGAGAACAAAATGGCAGAGGAGTAGGTGGACCTGGAGTACATCTCTCTCCGTGGATACATCAGAAATACACCTCAGATACAAAAGTGCTTGCAGAACACAAACTGACAGTGGACAGGAGAACCTGGCCAGTGGAATAGAATATTTAGAAACCCACAAAACTCAGCAGGATGAAGGAACTTGGGGGGAAAACAGGAGTGTTAGCACTGGACCTGCCCCCAGTGGGAGAACTAAAGCAGGGGTCTGATCCTCACGTTGGGGCAATTGTCTGAGTCAGAGGAGAAATATTTAAGGCTGAAACAGCTGATCTGTGGCAGCCTAAATGGAGTGAGAATCAGACAGTCCTTGCCTCAGCCATACATATCCCAGACAGGGACGCGGAGTCTGGGGACTGTGGCGTGACCCCAAGGTGAGGGCTGCTGTTGACTGAGGAGAGACTGATTAAGGGAATATGAGGGAGGAGACTGTGGTGGGAAGTGCCTGTGGAGGAAAGCCAGGAAGCCATGGAAGTAAGGCGATACTGCCGAGGGAATGGAGCACAGGGAATGGAGCCAGCACCACAGCCTCTCTCTCTCCACAGGCTAGCACCTGCAGCTGAACAATAGAGAGGCTGGCCCATCAACCGCTTGACACACTGATCTACAGAGTAAGACCCTACCCAGGGGGCCCCTTTATGTGCCTGATGGGCCAAACAATATAGAAGGACACCAGGCAAGATAGCCCTCCAAGTGCCTGAAGGGGCGGAGCTACAAAGAAAGACTAGCTAACCCTAACCCTGACCCAGCTACAAGACACTCGACAAAAGACTCTGAAAGGGCCATAACTCCTGCAGCAGAGGCAACCTGTGTTCCTGGACATTGGCACCACCAGGGTCCCCACAAGCCAAGCAGCTGCACTACCGTCATGCTCAACTCTCACTGGGACAGAACTGCCACGGGCAAAAAATCTTGCTTCTGTGTGCCCAGAGTCACTTCTGTAGTGTCCCTGTAGAGTCCTGGCTCTTTGTGTCCTTGTAGACTGTGGCCTCCCAGGCTTCTCTGTCAGGGATGGGCGTATTCCAGGCAAGAATGCTGGAGCCTATTGGCCAATCAGTACCGGTTGCCATATCCTTCTAGGGCACTATATTTCCTGCTAAGTGAGCCACCAACTCCCCTGAGTACCTGGTACTGGCAGAACCCCTGCAACTGAAGCAGCTGCACCACCTCCACCATTGGCCCTCAGAGGGGTAAACCCAAGTCTTTCCAGCCAGTCTCAGGAGCAAACGCTAATGGACAACCCACACACAAAAGTGGAAACAAAACCACAATTGAAACCCAGGGACAGTGTGGCTAAGGAAGAAGATGCAAACCTTCAACCAGCTGTACAGTTCAATTCAGTTCAGTCACTTAGTCTTGTCCGACTCTTTGCAACTACATGAATTGCAGCACGTCAGGCCTTCCTGTCCATCACCAACACCCAGAGTTCACTCAAACTCACATCCATTGAGTTAGTGATGCCATCCAGCCATCTCATCCTCTGTTGTCCCCTTCTCCTCCTGCCCCAATTCCTCCCAGTATCAGAGTTTTTTTTTCCAATGAGTCAACTCTTTGCATGAGGTGGTCAAAGTACTGGAGTTTCAGCCCTAGCATCATTCCTTCCAAAGAACACCAAGAACTGATTTCCTTTAGAATGGACTTTTTGGATCTCCTTGCAATCCAAGGGCCTCTCAAAAGTCTTCTCCAACACCACAGTTTAAAAGCATAAATTGCTTGGTGCTCAGCTTTCTTCACAGTCCAGATCTCACATCCATACATGACTACTGGAAAAACCATAGCCTTAACTACATGAACATTTTTTGGCAAAGTAATGTCTCTGATTTTGAATATGCTCTCTAGATTGGTCATAACTCTCATTCCAAGGAGTAAGCGTCTTTTAATTTCATGACTGCAATCACCATTTGCAGTGATTTTGGAGCCCCCCCCCCACCAAATAAAGTCTGACACTGTTTCCACTGTTTCCCCATCTATTTCCCATGAAGTGATAGGGCCAGATGCCATGATCTTAGTTTTTTGAATGTTGAGCTTTCAGCCAACTTTTTCACTCTCCTCTTTCACTTTCATCAAGAGGCTTTTTAGTTTCTTTTCACTTTCTGCAATGAGAGTGGTGTCATCTGCATATCTGAGGTCACTAATATTTTCCCCAGCAATCTTCAGTTCAGCTGTGCTTCTTCCAGCCAAGCAGTTCTCATGATGTAGTCTGCATATAAGTTAAATAAGTAGAGTGACAATATGCAGTCTTGGCGTATTCCTCTTCCTATTTGGAACCAGTCTGGTTTTTTATGTCCAGTTATAACTGTTGCTCCCTGACCTGCATATAGGTTTCTCAAGAGGCAGGTCAGGTGGCCTGACATTCACGTCTCTGTCAGAATTTTCCAGTTTATTGTGATCCACACAGTCAAAGGGTTTGGCATAGTCAATAAGCAGAAATAGATGTTTTTCTGGAACTCTCTTGCTTTTTCCACGATCCATTGGATGTTGGCAATTTAATGTCTGTTTCCTCTGCCGTTTCTAAAATCAGCTTGATCATCTGGAAGTTCACAGTTCACGTATTGCTGAAGCCTGGCTTGGAGAATTTTGAGCATTACTTTACCAGCATGTGAGATGAGTGCAACTGTGCAGTACTTTGAGCATTCTTTGGCATTGCCTTTCTTTAGGATTGGAATAAAAACTGAACTTTTCCAGTCCTGTGGCCACTGCTGAGTTTTCCAAATTTGAGGGCATATTGAGTGCAGCACTTTCTCAGCATCATCTTTCAGAGTTTGAAATAGCTCAGCTGGAATTCCATCACCTCCACTAGTGATGCTTTCTAAGGCCCCCTTGACTTCACATTCCAAGATGTCTGGCTCTAGCTGAGTGATCACACCATTGTGATAATCTTGGTCATGAAGATCTTTTTCGTACAGTTCTCTTGTGTATTCTTGCCACCTCTTAATATCTTTCGCTTCTGTTAGGTTCAGGACATTTTTTGTCCTTTATCGAGCCCATCTTTGCATGAAATGTGCCCTTGTTATCTCTAATTTTCTTGAAGAGATCTCTAGTCTTTCCCATTCTGTTTTTTCCTCTATTTCTTTGCATTGATTGCTGAAGAAGCCTTTCTTCTCTGTTCTTGCTATTCTTTGGAACTCTGCATTCAGATGTTTATATCTTTCTTTTTCTCCTTTTCTTTTTTTTTTTTCTTTTCTTTTCACAGCTATTTGTAAGGTCTCCCCCGAGAGCCATTTTGCTATTTTGCATTTCTTTTCCATGGGGATGGTCTTGATCCCTGTCTCCTATACAATGTCATGAACCTCTGTCCACAGTTCATCAGGCACTCTATCTATCAGATCTAAGCACTATAGATAGGTCTATCTATCTATCTAGGTAGGTACTCTATCTATCACTTCAACTGTATAGTCATAAAAGATTTAATTTAGGTCATAACTAAATGGTCTAGTGGTTTTCCCTACTTTCTTTAATTTAAGTCTGAATTTGGCAATAAGGATTTCATGATCTAAGCTAGTCACTTATTGGTCTTGTTTTTGCTGACTGTATAGAACTTCTCCATCTTTGGCTGCAAAGAATATAATCAATCTGATTTTGTTTTTGACCATCTGGTGATGTCCATGTGTAGATTCTTCTCTTGTGTTGTTGAAAGAGGGCTAAATCCACAAGATCAACTAGGCAGACTCTGTGTCTATGGAATATATAGAAGGTCATTGAGAGCTCCCACAAAAGAAAATACACTAGTTCTGATAGCTGTGAACATTGGAGGCAAGTACACTTAGGAGAAGGACAAGATTATAATCTGAGATGCCCCCACAGCAGGTCCAAAGTTTGGGACAATGTTGGAGGTCATCCTAGGGTGACTATGACTCCCAGTGAGGGAAAGGACTCTGACTCAAGAAAAATATTTTTTATTCTTATGTTTTGACTTGTTCTATATATTCTTTTGGATTTTTTTTTCTTTTCTTTACTTTCCTGCCTCCCCTCCCCCCACTGCCTATGTTGTAGTTGTCAATTTTATTGGCAGTATGAAATCTAATTAAGCTTTGGAGCTTTTAATTTTTTTCCTCAGTCACATTTTTATTGTTGTTATAAGCATCTGCCTTTATGATGGGGTTTTTCAGCTTTATTTTTTTAAATTTATTATTATTTTTATACATTTATTCTTTTGATTTTCCTACTGGTTTTTTCCCCTGCAGTTTATCTTGATTGTATATAAAACTTCTTTATCTATGTCTATTTAACCTTGTTTATCTATTCTTTCTTTCTTTCCTTTCCTCTCAGAATATTCATTAGTTTTATTTTCATTGCTTTATTCCCCAACTGACACCTTGCATCAGTTTTGTTTTCCAGTTTGAGCTTTAGTTAGTTTTTTTTTTTTTTTCTGGTAGACATAATTTTTTGGTTTCCTGTTCACTGGGTCAGTCTATTGTACTTTACCTTTGTTGGACTGTTTAGTCTTTGCTCATGGGTGTATACATATATGTGTACATTCCATTATTTTAATTATTATTTGCCTGATTTTATAACTGCCGTTTGTCTAGGGTTCATCTTTGGTTTCTCATTTTTGAGTACTTGTTTTAATCTCACTTAATGCCATAACAAGCACTTGTGGAATCTTCATTCCTGACCAGAGCTCAAGCCCTGAGCCTTTGGAGTGGGAGCACTGACTCCAAGACCCTAGACTACCAGTTAACTCTAGGGAGTATTGCACAATAAGTTAAAAGAAATTATGAAAAAGCAGAGAAATGCTACACAAATGAAGGAACAAAGTAGAAACACAAAAGCCCAAATAAATGAAGAGAAAATAGACAAACTACCTGAAAAATAAATCAAAATAATTATAGTAAAGTTGATCAAAAACCTTGAAAATAAAATGGAGAAAATGCAAGATTAAATTAATAAAGACCTAGAAGAATTAAAGAATAAACATACAAACAGCACAATTATTGAAATTAAAAATATTCTAGAAGGAATCAATAGCAGAATATCTGAAGCAGAAGAATGAATCAGTGAGCTGGGAGATAAATTGATGGAAACAACTTCTGAAGAGCAGAATAAAGTAAAAAGAATGAAAAAAACTAAGGACAGTCTCAGAGACATCTGGGACAATATAAAATGCACCAACATTCGAATTATAGGGGTCTCAGAAGAAGAAGAGAAAAAGAAAGTGTATGAGACGGTTTTTGAAGAGATTATAGTTGAAAATTTCTCCAACATGGAAAAGGAAATATTCAATCAAGTACAAGAGGCACAAAGAGTCCCATACAGGAAAAAATCAAGGAGTAACATTCCAAGGCCCATGCTAATCAGACTAACAAAGACTAAACACAAAGAAAGACTATTAAAAGTAGCAAGGGAGAGGCAACAAGTAACATACAAAGGAAATTCCATACACTTAAGAGCTAATCTTTCAGCATAAACTCTGCAGGCCGGAAGGGAATGCCAGGATATATTTAAAGTATTGAAAGGGAAAAATCTACAACCAATATCTCATTCAAAATTGACAGAGACATAAAAAGCTTTTCAGACAAGCAAAAGTTAAGAGAATTCAGGAACAACCAACCAGCTTTACAACAAATGTTAAAGGGACTTACATAATCAAGAAATACGAGAGAGAGAGAGAGAGAGAGAGAGAGAGAGGAGAGAGATCTACAGAATCAACCCCAAACAATTAAGAAAATGTCAACAGGAGCATATATGTCAATGATCACTTGAAATGTAAGTGGTTTTAAATGCTCCAATCAAAAGACACAGAGTTGCTGAATGGATACAAAAACAAGACCCATACATATGCTGGTTAGAAAACATACACTTTAGACCACAAGAAACGTATAGACTGAAAGTGAGAGTATGAAAAAATATAGTGTATGGAAAAATATAGTCCATGAAAATGGGAAGCAAAAGAAAGCTGGAGTAGCAATCCTCATAT
Organism: Madoqua kirkii; assembly: GCA_006408675.1. NCBI lineage: Eukaryota > Metazoa > Chordata > Mammalia > Artiodactyla > Bovidae > Madoqua > Madoqua kirkii. The sequence goes on along the minus strand of SJYC01118158.1, from coordinate 2,962 downwards.
TAGAGAAAATATACCTTAAAATAAAGAATATTACAAGAGATAAGGAAGGACACTGCACAATGATCAAGGGATCAATCCAAGAAGAAGACATAACAATTGTAAATATCTATGCACCGAACATAGGAGCACCTCAATACATAAGACAAACACTAACAGACATAAAAGGAGAAACTGACGGAACAATAATGGGAGGAGACTTTAACACCCCACTAACACCAGTGGACAGACCATCAGAACAGAAAATTAACAAGGAAACGCATGTCTTAAATGACACATTAGAAATGATGGATCTCATTAGTACCTTCAAGACATTCTACCCAAATGCAGAAGAATACACCTTCTTCTCAAGTGTACCTGGAACATTCTCCACTATAGACCACATCTTGGATCACAAATCAAACCTCAGTAAACTTAAGAAAATTGAAATCATATCAAACATTTTCTCTGAGTACAACTCTATGAGACTAGATATCAAATACAATAAAAAAGCTGTAAGAAACACAAGCAAAAAAGAGGTTAAACAACACTTTTCCAAATAACCAACAGGTTACTGAATAAATCAAAAGGGGAATCAAAAATTTTCTTGAAAATAGTGACAATGGAAACACAACAACTCAAATCCTGTGGGATGAAGTGAAAGCATTTCTAAGAGGGAAGTTTATAGCAATACAGTCCTACCTGAAGAATAAAGAAAAACTTTGAATAGGCAGCCTAACTTTACACCCAAAACAACTGGAAAAGAAGGAGGAAAAAGATAGTAACAGGAAAGAGATCATAGAGACCTGAGGGGGTCGGGGGAAGAAAAGAAAAAGAAAAAAATGAAAGAAACAATAGTGAAGATTAGTAAAACTGAAATCTGGTTCTTTGAGAAGATAAACAAAATTGACAAGCCTTTAGCCAGACTCATCAAGAAAAAAGAGAGTAGAATCAAAGCAACAAAATTAAAAATGAAAAAGGAGGGGTTACAACAGACAATGCAGAAATACAAAGGATTATAAGAGAACAACTATATGGCAATAAAATGGATAACCTGGAAGAAATGTACATATTCTTAGAAAAGTTCAATTTTCTAAGACTGAATCAAGAAGAAATAGAAATTATGAACAACTCAATTACAAGCACTGAAATTGCAGCTGTGATAAAAAGTCTCCCCCAAAACAAAAGAGCAGGACCATATGGCTTCACAGGAGAATTCTATCAAACATTTAGAAAAGAGCTAATGCCTATCTTTTCTAAAATGCTTTCTAAAAATTGCAGAGGAAGGAACACTTCCAAACTCATTCTGTGAGACTACCATCACCCTGATATCAAAATTAAAGATAACATACAAAAAGAAAACTATAGGCCAATACCACTGATGAATGTAGATGCTAAAATCTTCAAAAAATTTTAGCAAACAGAACTCAGCAACACATCAAAAAGCTCATACATCATGATCAAGCTGAGTTTATTCCAGGAATGGAAGGATTCTTCAATATATGCAAATAAATCAATGTGATATACCATATTAACAAATTGAAAGATAAAAATCTTATGATCTGATCAGACTAATAGATGCAGAAAAAGCCTTTGACAAAATTCAGCACTCATTTATAATTAAAACTTCAAAGAAATGGCCATAGAAGGAAATTACCTCAACAGAGTAAAGGCCATATATGATAAGCCTACAGCAAACATTATTCTCAGTGGTGAAAAACTGAAAGCATTCCCCCTAAGATCAGGAACAAGACAAGGGTATCTACTTTCACCACTATTATTCAGCATAGTTCTGGAAGTCCTAGCTACAACAATCAGAGAAGAAAAAGAAATAAAAGGAATCCAGATCAGAAAAGAAGGAAAGCTTTCAGTGTTTGCAAATGACATGATATTGTACAAAGAAAACCCTAAAGAGAGTATCAGAAAATTTTCTAAAATGCTTTCCAAAAATTGCAGAGGAAGGAACACTTCCAAACTCATTCTATGAGACTACCATCACCCTGATATCAAAATTAAAGATAACATACAAAAAGAAAACTATAGGCCAATACCACTGATGAATGTAGATGCTAAAATCTTCAAAAAATTTTAGCAAACAGAACTCAGCAACACATCAAAAAGCTCATACATCATGATCAAGCTGAGTTTATTCCAGGAATGGAAGGATTCTTCAATATATGCAAATAAATCAATGTGATATACCATATTAACAAATTGAAAGATAAAAATCTTATGATCTGATCAGACTAATAGATGCAGAAAAAGCCTTTGACAAAATTCAGCACTCATTTATAATTAAAACTTCAAAGAAATGGCCATAGAAGGAAATTACCTCAACAGAGTAAAGGCCATATATGATAAGCCTACAGAAAACATTATTCTCAGTGGTGAAAAACTGAAAGCATTCCCCCTAAGATCAGGAACAAGACAAGGGTATCTACTTTCACCACTATTATTCAGCATAGTTCTGGAAGTCCTAGCTACAACAATCAGAGAAGAAAAAGAAATAAAAGGAATCCAGATCAGAAAAGAAGGAAAGCTTTCAGTGTTTGCAAATGACATGATATTGTACAAAGAAAACCCTAAAGAGAGTATCAGAAAATTACTAGAGCTAATCAGTGAATTTAGCAAAGTTGCAAGATGCAAAGTCAATACACAGAAATCACTTGCATTTCTATACACTAGCAATGAAAAATCAGAAAGAGAAATTATAGAATCAATCCCCTTCACCAATGCAACAAAAATAATTAAATGTCTAGGAAGAAACTTACTTAAGGAAACAAAAGAACTGTACACAGAAAATTATAAAACACTAATGAAAGAAATCAAGGATGGCATAAACAGATGTCATAAACAGAAATATTCCATGTTCCTGGGTAGGAAGAAATGATATTATGAAAATGACGATACTACCAAGTGCAAACTCTGTCTCTTATACACATCTCCAGTTTGAGCTTTAGTTAGTTTTTTTTTTTTTTTAAGGAAT